>VZTU01023618.1:767-24208 GCA_013400835.1 Zapornia atra
TTTATCTCAAGTGCAGACAAGTTAGCTAATGCCTTAACATTATGCACTCTGAAAATCAAGACTATGTGTCACTCTCAACAGTGACACTGGTCAAATCTGTCATTTGATGAAGGAACTGTAGCTCCTAAGCCAGACTATATTTATATTGTTAATGGAAAAAAAAACCCAACCTTGTTAACATCTCACAGAACGCAGATGAGGAACTATTAAAATGCATTAGGTTTTGAGAAAGCATTTGTAAATAAAGTATGAAGAAAAATACAAGGGATTTATGAAGCGTCCTATAAATTCACTGTTTATGGACAGAAAATGAAGGAGAAAAGGTATGGAGAGAAAGGGTGCAGACTAACAAATGACTGACATAAGTACCCAGTATTTGCAAAGCACCTAGGATGAACTCAGTCCTTGAGAGCTGACCCCACAGGGCAAACCAAATTACTCTGAAATAATATACATAAGTGGGATCTCCAAGATCAATGGTTAACCAACTATAAACAATTAATAAATTTATATTCTTCATCCAGCTATGCATACTGCAGTGTCAATTCTCAAAGCCACATCCTAAGAAATTTCTTATTATAATCAAATAATTTGAGGTAACCAGTGTTGCTTAGTTTTTGCTAAATAAAACAATATCCCTAGCCCAAAAACATAGCGTTTCCTTTGAGGAAAAACATCACCACTAGCAAACAAAAAAAGGTGGCACAGAACGAGCAGCCTCATGTCACTATTCTTTCTGTAATTCAGACAAGCTCTTTATTTCAAATATGGACATTCTGTACCTATATGTATAAAAATAACTGAATATGGCACCTTTGGTAAGATTTATATTCATGCATATATTAAAATTCTCCTATTAATAAAGGCAGACCTCAAAAAAATAAAAAACAAAGATCAAATTCTCAGCTGACATAAATTATTTAGGAAAAGACAACATCATAAAGGTAACCTTTAAATACTATATACCTGAAATACCTTTAAATACTATCTACCTGAAGACTTGAATGTAGACAAAGGGCAAGCATCAATGAGGGTATAATTTTATTCAGGCTAACCTTTCTGCAACAGTTTTATACGGCCATTTAGATTGGCCATCAACTTGCTACTAATCACAAAGCAAACATAAATCCAACAAACTTATACATAATACATTGAAACCCACTTGTTTAGGAAAAGCCAGCCCTATGAATAGGAACCAGTTATAGGGGTAACCTGTTTGAAAACTTGAATTGCATTGCTCAAATCCAGTTTAAAACCCTGTCAGATTCAGTAACAACTTTCTTGGCAGGCCAGGTAGGATTTAGTAGGAGAATATTGAGAATTTAACTCATATAACAATAACTAGGCTATACTAGCAAAAGAATAAGGACACAGAGAACAGTACCACTTAGAACAGCAGAGGTAAGCATGCAGATGTATCCAACTGAAAACTAAAATCAATTTCCATGTCAGAAAATTGCTTTTTGTCTTATGTGACTGTTGCTCCTGGACTAAAACTTTCTCTAAATTCGGAAATCACATCAGCATCACTGATCTTTAGTTCCAGAAACAGTGGGAAAAAATATAATTTAGGAATCAAGGTCAAACTTTTATTCACATTTCGATCATCAACTGTTGACAACCTGAGTGAAGTGGTGTCCCCATGTGCCCCTAACAGTCTGAGTTTTAAAACACATTTAAAATTGCCTACCTGTTTTACAGAACTCTGAAGTAAATTGAAGTTACATATTTTTCTATTAATCTCTTAAGTAGCTTCATCAAAATATACTGTTAAATACATGCACACATAGATAAAAACCCTTACCTTCTCCAGGACTCACTGCAGATGGTAGACTAGTCCAGTCCAGAGTCCAGTTGGGACATGGATGAGGAGAAAACTTTGCTTCAATACCATTTTCCTATGTAAAAACGGGGGCAGGGGAGGAAAGTTAAGACCCCAGTCCTTTACCCACTAAAGTTGGCAGCAAAATTCCCACTGAATTTATTGGCATCAGATCAAACTATGGAACACTTTCAACCTAACTGAAACTAAACAGGCAGCTGACTACATTTTATGGGATTCAAATTAGGTATTTCTCTCATTTTCAAAAGAAACCCCTGTTAATTTTCTTTAGGAAATGCTGTCAGCCTCTATGAAAAAAATAGAGAGTTATGGAACATGATGGAGAGTTTTCTTTAGCAAAACTTACTGGAGTTCCCAGACGTACAAAGCTCTAATCAAACCGCAAAAATCCAACACAAATTATAGAACAACAAAGTCAAACATAAACTAATTTTATCATCCTTTATATAACTGACTTTGAAAGAAGAATACAATATTGCAATTCAAATTTACTCAGATTATTCAGAATTATTGATAGGGCTTTCAGCAGTCCTATCTGCTCAATTCCTGAATCGATCAAGTATCACAACAGAACAAAAAATTAAAATCACTTTCACATCAGTGCAGATCCGAGAGAAGACAGGCAAAAGGTAAACTGTAAAACTTAGCTTCTACAATTCTAATAAATTTCACCTATTCCAAATCAAGCAGAAGATCACTATCAAAAGTAACTCATTAAAAAGCTTAAATTACCATTAACTTGGTCATAGTTGGCCTTGGACCACCTATAAAATTACTGTCTTCATTCTCTATTTCATCTGGAACTAAAGAGAAGTCTTGTAGCTGTTCCCCTGAAGCAGACGTCAACTCTGGAAGCGGGAGAAGCTCCATATTGCATTTGCCAGCAGCTTTCCTTACTCCAGGTACTTCTTGAACTCTTCGATACCAACTAGATATCAGAGGCAAATTTACCAGATTTTTGCCTTGTTTTTTGCTGGAAACCTAGAAAAACAAAAGTTACTGGCTACTGAAAATTCTTTTCTACAAGCCACAACAGAGAAGCGCTCAGCTCCATGCCGAGAATGCTTAATCACAGCATGATGGTAATGCAAAAAGCTAGCCAGTTAAGAGCTTAGACCCACAGGTGGAATTACTAGGTGACCATTTATACTTCACCTCCAGCTCCCGTATGCTTAATATGATGAAAAGGCTTCAATGACCAATTTAAATCATAATTCCAGCTTGTAACAGGCAATCACAATGTAAATAATATTCTTAAGTATCTGTTATTTCCTAACAAGGGAATGATTCATTTAGGTTGCTAATCACAGAAAAGAAACAAACAGAAGCCCCAAAACCAAACCAAGCCGCCAAAAATACCCCTGTAATTTGAAATAAATACTGAACTCTAAGCAAAACATCATGGCACCTGGAAACTGCTCTTTCCCATAGGCACCCTTCAGCACTTAAAAGCTCATCCACTGACAGCTTTTTTGCTGGCAACTGCAAGCCTGAAATACCTTTGAATATGAGGTAACAGCAAAACAGGCACAGGCATGCATTGTCCCTGGTCTTTGCACCATATCTGACTTTTCTTTTTTTTAACTAGCACTTAATCCAATTTTTTTTTTTAATCATGTCTTTACTCAAACTTTTTTACCACCTAAACTTCGTATTTTTAAATAAAAATGGTAACTGCATATTTCTTTTCTGAATTAGGAATACATGATGGTAAGATGAAGCTGCCTTCAATAGTAATTAAATTTTAAGTTAAATTTTTTTTTTTAAAATTCTCAAGAATACAATGTACATATTACAAAAAACATACCCCAAAAAAATCACATTTTAACATTAAAACCAGTTAATTTTTAAAAGGGTGCATTTGGTCATATTCCCAAATGTTTTTGAACTGTGAAGGTCATCCTCTTACAGGAAAGTTTGTGAAGTCTTCATCCTTAGGGACACTCAAACCTGACTGGACACAACCCTGGGCTTTAGATGACCCCGCTCTGAGCAGGGGGGTGGGGAGGGGGCGGTGTGAGACAATATGATCTCCAGATGTGCCCTCCAACTCTGATGCTGTGACTGCTGTAAGCAGAAAATTAAAAATTGTGATCACAGGAAAAGGCAGAAAAAGCCATGTGCTCCTCCAAATATCTGTCCTCAATGTGGAAAGAGAAACTGGTAAAGAACACTTGAAATGACACAATTTCAAGCAGCTTTCTTGCAATGCTGTGTTTGTAAAGTTCTTAGGGTAATCACTAGTAATTAGTAATAGCTAGGAGCACAAAAAGGAGGATGAACTGTGTAATTTTAGTATCTAATTCAATATCCTAATAGTAACTCAGGCAGAAACACATTAATTCAGTTAAGGAAGAAGTCTTTTGGAAAGCAATTCTAAGAGGCACCGTTACACATGACAACAAGTGTTCTAAATTGTATTTTAAAAAGCGAATAGTGGTTTCTCCCAGATGGAGAACAGAGCTTTTGTTATTCTTCCATTAATTTTAAACAGTAACAACTAATAGAAAGTGTAACAAAGCTAACCTCAGAAAGATAACAGAAATGGAATGCAGTAATGAAAAACAACGCTTTGGCTTCATTATCTTACTTTTGGTAATTACAAATACAATCAACTAGTCAGGTCTCATACTTACTGTATGATACTTTCCAGACACATAGCCATTGAAGACTTTGTTATTATTCATACCCTTAAAGCAAAGTGCAACTATAATGATTTTTTTAATGCAATCCAGGAAGTCCAGTGATAAATAATATTTTAATACAGAATTAAACTCTACACTTCCATCAACGAGCAGTTTCATCCCATTGCCTGCAAGCTTTCGGGAGCAAGTTACTAAATTTTGATGATAGCTGTTGGAATCAAGGTATAATTGCTTAGAAAACGATCACTCACATGAGAACAGAAAGCAACATTACACCAGAGCTCTTAATTTAGATAAAAATGAAATTGAAAGCCAGTTTTTAGGGACAATCTTTGGAGTGAACGTATTATGCAGTATCTTAAGCTGCAGACCACCTGGTCTCAAGTGTCACACATGAAAAGCAAATAAATACAATATTCTCAACTGTTAACTGTACATCTACAGAACTATTTCAATTGGACCACTATAATCAATTAAGCATCTGATCCAACAATCTTCTCATGCCTAGCATCAGTAAATCAAATATTGCTATTAAAAAATTACCATTTTCCTATTTACAAAGGCCTTGGAAAAATAAAGACTAAAATACATTAAGGTTTTTAAAATAGCATTTCTTTAGTATCATCCAGACCGAAGTTGATGTTATTCTTCAGTTATGTGATTTGCAAAACAAAGCACAGATGAATTAATAACCATTTCTGTAACATAACTCATCATCTTAATTCAAATATAGTCACATTAGCCTACTTCTGGACTCTCATGTTGCTTTCATAATTCAGATACACACTGAGAACAATGATCTTGGTTCAAAAGTTACAAATTGGACATTCGTCACATACTACTGTTCACAAGTAATTATCTTGATTTTAGAGATTGTTTCTCAGAATCTAACACATCTCCAGGAATTCCATTTGTTTTCAAACACCATAAGGCAAATTTGGCAACACAACTTGCAACATCAAAATGCAAATACCAACTTCACTCAGCTCTGGCAACAGACACCAGCTATCAATCTCAGAGTAACTGCAAGAATACTGGTAGCAGTCAAACTCATTGTATCTTGTTATTGTCATGGGAAATAAAGACACAGATGTCATTTCCTTAATTCTTTTCTGTGTATACATCCTCATAAAACTAAGTACACAGATTGTGCTGAGCAAGACTCTTATACAGTTTTGTCATAGAAGTTTTTCACATTGTAAAACTGGTTTTGAAGCTGAGCTCAAGTCACTTGCACTACTAAGCCCTACCTCTTTCCAGGAGCAAGAGAAGAGTAGAGGGAGATTGGGGGGGCGGAGAGGGAGGCTGGAGGGAGGTTTCTGATTGTCCTAGTCTCAGCTAGGATAAAGTTAATTTTCACAAGGAGACAGCACAGGTGAGCTGAGCTGGCCAAGGGTGTTTTTGCACACCATGTGATGTCATGCTCCCCATGAAAGGGGGCTGGTTGGGGAGGGGTGGGTCCGTGCAGCTCCGAGACAGTCTGAGCATCAAATCGGTCATCAGGTCAGTAAATTGCTTTGTGTTATCACCATTTCTGTATACTGTCATAAGTTCTGCTGTTGTTTCCCCTTCCCATGCTGTGTCAGTAAATTGCCCTTATCCCAACCCCATGGGTTGCCTTTGCCTATTCTCCTCCCCATCCTGCCAGGGGAGGGGTGAGCAAGTGCCATGTGGTGCTCAGCTACCAGCTGAGGGCAAACAAAGGGCCCCTAAAGTTTCAAGTGTTTACTGAAAAGAATTCCAATTCAGATAATATCCATGAAGCAAAAGTATAACAAATTGGTAGGAATTAATTTTGCCTTGCACACTGAACTCAAAATTTAAATTGGTTCATGCTTATCTACCTTTTTTTTTACACTTATTACAATGTACAACGTTAAGCGTCCATTTTAAATCTCTCATCCCTTCTAGGTTTTTTTAATAATTATATCATTCTCGACTCTCCTTTTAAAATTTGCAATTTATGACATAATCAACATTCCAAAGCTCAAAAAATTCCTCACAGATAAAATGGTCTCATTCTAGTAAATATCCGTTGATTCATGGTCATAGATCTAGTAGACTACATTCAATCAAGAAAGTAGTTTAATTTTACCTTCTTTTGCTTGATGCATATTAGAATGCACTTTAAGTACATTGTATATTTAAAGTATTTTCATGGAAGAATTTTCTGAGCAACTTTGACAAAATGTTTTAGCATAATAGTTTAACGGTTAACAGTGTCTACCAAGTATTGATATGCTATATGTTTAAAAGTAGTTTTGGTGATCTCACCAATAATCCCTGGTTTTTGTTTGTACAAAACCAAAGACAAATCTTTTGTTTCAGGTGAAGTTCACATTACAAATGTCACAATAAATTTTAAGTTCATATATTTTACAACTTCCCAGTTCTTTAAAAAAAAAAAAAAAATGCATGTATACTACTTAATATTTACCAAAAAATTTGTCTTACCAAGAACTGATGGATGCATGGCAAAAGCACTATATCTGCCAAGGTGAAATAAAGTCCTTCTGCAAAAACATGGTCCAAAAGTGGAAGGTCAGAGGTTTTTGTTCTCCTGATGTGAGGGGCCTCCCTACTGACTGCATCTGATACTTCCTGGACATGCAGCTTGGAGAAAGCTATGCTCAGTTCCAAACTCGGAATTGGATGTTGATGGTTTCCTACTGTTCCTCCTTCCTCTGTTGCTTCTTTACCACATACAGGCACTGCAGCCTTGGCACCTGCCTTCTGCTGTTGAAGTTTTTGCCTTCGAATTTTGTCATCATTATGCACTCGGACAGGTTCTCCAAGCTTCCTTTCAAGCTGCAAAATGTCAGGAGGAATAGTCTGACAGTGCTCGGGAGACGCTGTCAAAAATCCTTCAACAGCCAGAGGTATGCTGATCTCACAAAGTCTTGTCCACTGGCTAACCTGTCAGATAAATTTATATAATTAATGTCTCTACAGAAACAAAATCCAGGGTACCTTTTTTCCAGTTTAAGCAAAGAAACTCCAGCTATAAATACATTCTTTGGTAATCTTAGCATCTTAGATATTCTGTATTAATTTTGCAATACCAGAATTACAAAGCTAAATATACAACAATGAACAACTATCCAATATAGCATATTTGTATTCCTTATTATTGGCATAAGATTAGGGTGGCTGTGTAACTCTGAAGTAGCAACGCTGTGACCAATTCAGCTATGTCATCTCTACTAAGTGCTGGTACTAAACCAGATTACACCACACAGATTTTGAGCACATCTACTTTACAGAAATGTGTATTAGTGTTTTTTAGTATGCAACATCAAAAAAATGAGACTAACCAACACATCATCTTTTTTTTTCATGTTCTTACGCTTGTTCTCTTTTTCTTATTATCTTCAAGGTTTTAAAACTTCTAAACACTTGCCTTATTCAGTTTACTCACTTTGTAAGTATCTGAAATACGGAATCAAGTTTTCCATCAGTTCCAAGAAGAGAAACAGAAGTTTCTGGGGTCATCAGGGACAATTTCTTTATGCTAGTGTTAGATGGGACTAAAATAGGGATATGTTTCTCCAGACCTGCTACTAACAGGGATGAACTGGGGTAGAAGCACAGAATCCATGGCAACCATGGATGTAGTGCTCATGAAATAGCATTCAACTCCTCTACTGAGAGGAGTGAATAAAGCAAGTCTAAACAGATGAGCTGCCAGATGAGTAAACTGCTATGTAATAAACATGCAAAAAATCAACTTGAACGGTAGTAGTGGTTAATGGTTCACACTCTACCTGAAGGTCAGTTTGAAATGGAGCTCTTTAGAGGTCTGTGCTGACGCCTATCCTATTTACTATCTTTATTACTGACTTGGAAGGGGGGATGGAATACACTCACAACAAGGATGATAGTGAGCTGAGCAGAGCAGAGCAGTCAAACTCCAAGAACTACCATTCACAGGGGCCTGCACAGCCTAGAGAAAAGGCTGGCAGGAACGGATATAAAACTCAAAACATCCTGCATCTGGGATGTACTGGGCCCCTGTAATGGTACAGGCTAGGAACTGACTACCTGGCCAGGGAGCAGCTCTGCTGAAAAGACCCTGGACCTCCTGGTAAGCATAAGCTAAACATAAAACAGCAGCATGCCTTGGCAGTACCGAAAGCTAACAGTATACAGTGCTCTTGAAAATAAATTAGGTATTTCTTATGTTTACTTCAAACTGCAAAAGCTGTACTTTGTAACTCATTCAAGCTACACTGCTAGACATGAAACAAAGACCTGATCTATTTTTTGAATCAAAGTTATTTCTGTGCTGCTAAAAAGTAGAATCATAGGGGTTGGAAGGGACCTTGAGAGATCATCAGGTCCAACCCCCCTGCCAAAGCAGGCTCCCTAGCTCATATTACACAGATAGGCATCCAGACGAGTTTTGAGTATCTCCAGAGAAGGAGACTCCACCACCTCCCAGGGCAGCCTGTCCCAGGGCTCTGTCTCCCTCACTGTGTATAAGTTCTTCCACATGTTGGTGCAGAACTTCCTATGCTGCAACTTGCAGCCATTGCAAGTATCATTATAAGTAATTATTTTTAATCTTTATGGCAAAATACAGATACTTCTCCATTTAGGAAATTTCATTTGCTAAGCAAATTAAGTTTCTTACTAAAATAGCTTAGTTTATATCAATTTTAAGAGTCAACTTCAGAGTATTTAATATTTAAAAAAGCTACTAATGTAGAGAAAGAGATGCACTCACTTCAGCACAGGCTTTTAAGCAGGTCTTCTTAAAGCCTAAGAGTTCCAAAACACCTTTTTTAGATGGATCTGCCTCATGTGTTTTCTGTATTATATGCCTTAAGACAACAGAAAGCCCAGCTCGGCAGAACTTGCCGTCTTTCACAACAACAGCAGGTAAACAGCAGCTCTGCACAACCACTGGAAGCTGACATCTGGAGATTAAATGGACCTCAAGATCACCAACGACGTTTTTTGTCATGAACTCATCATCCACATCTTCACCAGTTGGCACTAGGAAAATTTTGAATAATTTGCAGTCACAGTAGGATAGCAAAAACAGCGAAATAGATGTGTGAAGAGGAAAGATACTATCACTTTTCTGATGGGAAAACCCCAAATATAAATGTTCTTCAGCAACACTATCTTTCATCTTCCTCCTGAGCTGATGCTCCTGAAACAGAAAACAAAATGCAACATTCATAAAAGAATACAAAGTTTAGAACAAAAAAGAGGGTTTGAAACAGCAAACCTTCCAATATCTGCTAAAACAGATTTTAACATAAGACACTATTACAGATGTCCTGCCTGAATAAGTGGGCTGCAGGCCCTTCTTGAGAGAAAAGAATGTTTTCACATATACACTGTCTCTTCATGTACAAATCATTGATACAGAAGTTATATGTGTAAAAACACCACAACATTTTAGCACATTTCTGACACTAAACAAAGCATGCAAAACAAGCAAAAAAAATTTCCTTTTAAATTCTTATAGTGTATAAACATGTTATAGCAAGGCTTTTTTTTTTTCTTCAATAAATGGTCTCCCACAACACTAACCATATATTAGTGAAAAAATAAGTTTCTGAGCACATATCCACAACAGTCAGTTTCTTAATGCACAAATTTGTCTTTATATAGCTATTACAGGGCATGGGAATATATAGATTCCTATGTATAGCTATTTAGGCCATGGGAATTTGTTTTGTATTAAAAAATTAATCTAGAGGGTGGCAAAATACTAACTGAACATGACAAGAATGCATAAAAAGAAAAAAACCTGTTCAATTCAAGAATGCTACAGGAAGACCTCAAACATAAAACTACTTTAAAGCAGTTAAATACAACAGTAACATAACTGACATTAATGTCTTCTCATTGTATTAAAACCTCGAATTCATTTTCCTTATAACTTGGCTGAAAATTACATTCTTCCTGTTAAACTATTCTACTAGTTTAATATAAAACAGTGATGTGATCATTCAAAAAAATTGCCCATTAACTTATAAAACACAACTGACATTGAGCAGCTTTAGACACTAGATGGCACTCTTAAAGCAATCATAGAAGAAAGCTTTATTATAATAAGAGAAATAAATTTGATTGTTCCTCAGAAAGGCCAGTATGTTTTTTATATACATGTATTAAGCACAAGTGACACTGGAAGAGCAGTCTTTCAAATAACTCTCTAGATTAATGAGGCCTCTGTACACTACAAGAACATGATGCAATTATTTTAAAAGCAAATTTGCATTTTATTACAAGAAAAAAATTGCAGTATCTAGATTATTGGGTTACTTTTTTTTAATGTAGATGTGTACATCAAATTTACTATCTTATATCATCTATCACTGGGCCAAATCAATTGTCCAAAAAGCAGCAGTGGAAGAATAAGATCAAGTCCACCTGACATTAAGTAAAGATCATAATAATGAGTGAAGTATTTTTAAACCATTACATGACTGTCTCAGAACAACAGTGGCTCAACCTAATACCACTGTTGCTTTTAATTAATATACCTGCCACACAAAGAATAGTAAAATGCATAATACTTTCCTAAAAGCTGGTTTATTTGCATAAATCTTGACAGTATATAAGCTGAGACAGATTCAGTAAGTACAGCTCCATGAAAGAAATTATACAGTGAAGGTACTGTTGAGGAGATTAGTCAGGAAGAGTTAGTCTTACCTGCTAAACCTATACTTACTGGTAACTAAACTCAAATCCTTAATCTTAGTACTTCCTCCAATATTAAAAAGTAACCTGCTATGCATTTGGGTTGGTTTTATTTTCCACAGGAACCTAGAGAGCATACAACCCTATATTTTCCTGGCCACTCTAGCCATTCAGAAATACACATTCACCTTATAAATCATTTCATCACTGAATTTCTTCGAGTTGACCTTACTGGATGTAATGAGATTGTTTGGTAGTTACCGTGCTACCTAGAACTGCTAAACATTCTGGTAAATTCTGAAGAGGATTCTATTTCCAAAGTATATTATTCTGTAATTTCCATCTGTTAATCACCCGTTCTTACAAATTATTACAAATCCATCACTTAGAACTGCATAAGTCAAACACCAAACTTTTCAGCACACAGGTAATCTCAACAGGTACACCAGCCCTTGTCCATTTTCATACAGAATACCAGCTCTGAAGCACTGATTCCCCACAGAGAATAATGTATTGTTAGACTAGAAATAAAAAAATCATTATTGAAAGGTACCCAAACAGAGTTACTACTGATTACAAAAAATGTCCTCCTATGAAAACTGGTAGATTAATTCTCTTCCAGTTGATTGAACAAAATTACTTCTACCAAGTAGCAGAGTAACAGATAGCAGCCGTCAGTCAGTTCCAGACAGGTCTGCTCTGTATTCAAACCAGTAAATGCCACAGCTGACACTACCCATTAATCCACCTGTCTTCTTCAAATTTTACTTGAAAGTTGCCTCATCCAATTCAACTATTCTTATCCTTAACTATCCTTATCCTACAACTATCACATACGGAAACCACACAAACCAAATAAACCAATACTAGGATCTTGCTGAAAAGCAGATGCTGTCCAGAGCTAACCACTCCATTCTCCTGACAGGGTTAGAAAAGGAGAATATGCATGCAGCCCACTTCATTTAGTCCACAGTATTTTAAGTCAATTCTCTCCATCATTTTAGGTAAAGCTCTGGATTTTGCACTGAAGCAAAGGTACACCCATGAGAAAACCTCTGCAACTCTCCATAGAATTGTATGATTCGCCTCCATGGACCACAAAGAACCAGTGAACAAGTCTACAGAGGTAAGCATAATGTTCAGTATGATCTGAAGTTTAGCTGCTCAAACACAGGTAGCTATATTAACCCTGAAAAGAAAAGGGGTATTCATTCCTTGTTGACAAGAATTTCAGGGCTCTTAGTAAAGTTGCAACATCTGCAACTATACTTTTTTTAAATATACCTGAAAATTTATACATTTTTTTCTAGATGGTCAGGTGAGTGTAATACATTTTCCAAAAGCTAGACTCTCCTTTGGTTAGGTTTTGTGTACACACTAAAGTTAAAAAAGCAAAAAAATGTTAAATACCACTCACTCATAAAACATGTATTAGCTACTTAAGATTTTTTTTTTTTTAAGTACTCTAAAAATTTTTAGAAGGGGATTATCCTATCAAGGTGAGGGGAAGGAGAAGGGTTAAGCTAATGCAGCTATTTTGGTAAGTCAGGCTCTCCCTCTTTTATAGCAGAAAAAAATTACAGAGCACAATGTAACTCTGGCTCTCAACCCAAAAAAGTATTCTTTTATAAATATTCTTAAAGTACCTTTAGGACAGAACTACTTTTCTGCAGCTAACCTCCAAAGAATGAAGAGATGAGTTCCACTCAGCAGGACAACAAAAGAAGTATTGCACTTAAAGCTCCTGTTTGCATCTCCAGCTGTTTCCCTCCTTTGCTATGCCCAGCACAGTGGTCCAGGGACACAGCTGTGCCCCTCCTACAACTGCCAAAGAACATGCATCTAAATTCGCAGGCAGCCCAAACAAACATGTTACAATATATATCTTTAAAGTCATGATAATTCAGGCTCAAACTAAGTGTTGTTAAAGCTCTAACCATTGACTTAATGAAGGTTAAGATTCACTTTTCAATTTACTCAGGCTGGCTCCTCTCTCTCCTTCCAATACTCACACTTAATTCTTCTCTTCATTTCACCGAATTGAAAATAAAAATTAAGATGAAGGTACCATCCTCAAACAAGAACAGATAAGCTTATTAATATATTTCTGCGAGTGATCTCAACAGTTTAGGCAACTAACAATGCTTATGTTGAGATCAGCCACCAAGTGAACACCCTTCAGAGAAGAAGCAATAGAAGACAGTTTTCAGGACTTTAAAGGAATGAAGGGCACTGATTTTGTTTATACTTGGAAATTACTTTCTGCAACTAAACTTGCTACAAGCTGTTTCTATGTTAATTATAAATATCTATAAGATTGCCAGGGAGCACAGACATTTCTGTCTTCCTTTAAAACAGTCAAAAGTTTAAGGGGGTTTTTGCTTTTTTAATCCAACTGTATTCCCTAGAAGAGATTGAAGATGGCCAAAAAACCAGCAATTATGTTAATTTTGGTCAAAGGAAGTTGAACAGCCAAATTACATTTGGAATAAAGTGTGTCTTATGCATTCAGTTTCATTGCAACTATAGAGCTCTCAATGCATGCGGTAAACACATAAGAAATTTAAAAATTTTTAGAACTTCCTACTACATCAAGAAGAAAAAAAAATTAAAGTCTTCTGTCAAACACCTTTTCCCATTTTCTAACTTCTAAACACAGATGGTCTCTACCAACTTCAGGAAGCACTGCTAGAAGCTCTCTACCTTTGTTTTTCATAAACCACTGGCATGGACAGTGATAACTTCTGAACTTATACAGAAATTTCACACAGACTCTGCAATTGTCAAATAACAGGCCTTCTTTGGTAAGGGTTTTTTTAATTCATATTTGAAGTTAGAAGATTCAAACTAATCTAGCAGATTTCCCTTGCCCTTAACGTCTTTCGACACCAAAAACCTCTTTGCCACAGAAAAGATCACTCAGTGACTACCTCACAAGTTCATCTAGGAAATCATCTTTTTCAGCCCCAGGCAGACAGCGACTAACATAAATCCACCTGCTACATTCAGGGGCCTGTATCTTGAATTACAGGGCAGTCATTAAAATAGAAGATTTGCCTTTTTTCCCATTCAACATTTGTTTCTAGAAATAGAGCTGCTTTATTAAAATACTGTAACAGAGACTTTAGAGATCCAAAAAACGCACATTAGCTAATGCCAGAAATAAGACTTTTATCTTGGGCACAAGCTTTGCCATACTGCGGTGGTTCAGCCCAAACAGTGGCTGAGCACCACACACACCGCTCACTTACTCCCAGAGGACAGACAGAACCTCTATGGCTTGGGATAAGGACAGTTTACTGACAAAATTATGTGAAAGGGGAACAATTAGCAGCCCATGGCAAATTCCACTCACACCCAGTGATAACACAGAGTGCCTTACCAACCTGACCTAACAGAGAACTGCAGGAGAGACTGCCCTGAAGGAAAGTGATGTTAGATGGTGTGGAAACAGCCCAGGCTAACTCAGCTCACCTGTGCTAGCTGCTTGGGGTTAACTCTGACCTGGCCAGAACCAGGACACACACGCATGGCTAAACTGCAAGAACTGCATTCACTACAACTACAGAAAGCCCAAGAGTTGAAGTTTCTCCTAACTGATGCTGGTGATTCAACTCTCTATGCATGCGACAGATTCCTATTACCTCTGGTCTGACTACATCTCCGAAATATTTCTTCACAACTGGAAGCACCGAATCTTCTTCATTTACTGCAACCATACATGAAAACCAATTAATATGACATGTTAACTTTCCCTGAATTTAAATTTTGCCATTCGACTTGATAAAAGTTAGCAATTTTTAAGCAAACTGCAAAAGAACACGAAATATTATTCACTATGGGGATGCTCAAGTTATGTACTTCTCAGACCAGGACAGACTTTTTCAAACTACAAGTTCAAGAGAGCTAGCAAGGAAAAACCTCACTCTACTTTCTGGATTGAGCATTACATCATCAATAGAACTACGCTAATACTTCAATTCACACCAAAACCTTTAAAAGTATTTTTAGCGAAAGCGGCTTCTGTAATAACTGCAAACCCATAACATACTTATTTCCTATGATAAGGTCTTCTTGCATTGTCAATTCAAATGCTGTACAGTCTTACACTGCCATACATCATCCCTCTCCTGCCTAAAGAGAATTTCTCTTAACAGCTTGTCTCAAAGCATAGATACTTAAAAGGCCTTGTTTCCTGTACTTTTTCTAAGTTAGTTGATTTTTCCATACAATTTTGGCTCTTGTGGATTTACGCACAGCCTTTCCTTTGAAAGACTTAATAGTCTACCTGGTTGCCAATACTCACTTAAGTGTTTTCACATTACTACCCTTCCGTTAAAAGTGAGAAATTTATTAATCCTTTGGCTGCTTACTAAGACAAAAGCCAGCCACAGACATATACAATGAAACAAAACATGGAACACAGAACTAACAAAAACCACAAGACAATGCACTATTCACTCACAGTATTTTCCAGGCACTTTTCCTTCTCTAATCAGACTGTAAATTCTGTGGTAAATGATTTTTTTATTTTATTCTGGTGGCCTTACTTACAGTAGCTACTCTTGAAAGAGGGAAAGGGAGAAATAGTGAACAACACAGGACTTGCAAAACAACTTAAAGACAAAAAATACTGTCTATATTTGGTATAAAAATAATCACCTTGGATATTTAAAAATAATCACCTTGGATATTTAAAAATAACAGACATTAAGCAAGTATAGTTCTCACTAATTGTACTGTTTGCTACCATTTTCTTTCAACATGTAGTAAACAACAGTTTCATAGTCTCACAGAGCTGCTGTGTTGACAATGGCTGTTGGTTTAAAACTAAATGTTTTCCAGAAAACTTGTTTTTTAAAAAGTATATAACGATTCTCTTCATTTTAGCTCCTGAAAAATACCTCAGATTACTAACACATTAACGTTTGTTAAACACATTAACATTTGAGAACTGTTCAACACAATTCGTCATTTAAAAATGTAGTGATTCTCCAGGAAATATTTAACTTCACGCAGAGTAATGTTCGTGTTTTAAGGCAGAAAACTCTTGAAGTTGCAGGTGTATCTCTATCTAGACCATCAATTTGCTGCATGAGTTTAAAGCCAACATTACACCCTCAAGTGAATAAAGAGCACATAAGCTTTTCATAAAGAGCTTCAAACCAGAATTTCAGTCAAGTATAACAATAAAGCAAAAGTTATAATAGTTCAAGAAAGTAAGAAGTCAAACAGAAGTCAAACTTTTGGAAGACAGCACATTAAAATTCAGTGACTGCAGAGAACAATCCCCCTGAGTTAAAATTCTCACTACAGGAAGCCTCCACTCCAAGCATCTCTCAAGAATCTGTCAGCCCAGAAAAAGAGAACCTGGTAGTCAACGCTTAAGCCTTTACTTTCTTTATTTTACTTTCCCCAAAAGCTTAGCGGTAAGTCATCAAGTGTCAGGTGAATGACACGAAAGCTACAAGCCCCTTTCCGTCATCAACTACCACTGGTCTTCATCGACAAGTGCCTCATCAAGGAGTTTCCAGCCAACCCTCCTTCACAAAACAATCAACTAACGGCAAAGGGATCAGACCCGGCCGTTCTCCGTCAGGGTGCCTGGTCGGGGAGGGAGCAAAAAGCCTAGGCTCCCCCGGGCTGCGCAGGGAGTGCTGAGACCCGCCGCCCTGACCCGCGGGGGAGCCCGGAGACTAGACCCGGAGCCGCCGCGCCCCGGCTCTCCCTCAGGCTGTTCCGGCGAGCGCCGACCTCTCCCCGCCGCCACAGCCTGGTAACCGACAGAAGCGCCGCGAGCCAGCAAGACCCGCCTCTCCCGCAACGGTGCCGTCCCCCCGCGCGTGAGGCAGGCGCCAACCGCCGCTTCACCCGCCCCTCCCGCAGCGCTCTCCCTGCCCCGCACAGCGGCTCGGCTCGGCTCAGCTCAGCTCAGTTCAGTTCAGTTCAGCCCGGGCCTGGCTCCACTCGGCCCGGCAGCTTCCGCCTCTGCTCCGCCCCTTCCTGCGCGCGCCTCGCCGCGCCCCGCACCGGTCTGCCCAGATCGCGTACCCGGAACCGCTGCCGTTGAGTCCTGGTTGCGCGGGGGGACCGGCGCGGTGGCTATCCCTGCACACCCCCTCCTCTCCGGTAAGACCGCCGTGGCGGCTCTGCGAGGGCAGACACGGCTTCGCCGGGAAGAGGGGTGCCCACGCGCCCTTGGCGGCTCTTGCCCCCGGTCCTGGGGCGGGGCGAACGCTGAGTCTCCCCGTGCTGCGGGGAGAGCGCGGGCGGAGCCGGTGTGGCGGGGAGGCGGCCGCGTCGGCCCTCTCGGCGTTGGCGCCCCTCTTCTGGCGTCTGATAGAACGGTCCCTTATGGGCGCACGGGCACCTCAGGGGCCGCGGCCTTGAGGAAAGCGGGGCACGGCGGTAACGGGTGGTCACCGGAGTCTTGTTTCAGCTCTGCTCTCTCTCGCTTTAGCCTCCGAGCAGCCTGTCTGGCGGGCGGTTCCCACCTCAGGGCACTGAGGCGCGTGGAGCTGCGCAGCTCACTCTCAGGTGGGCGGCGACGGGACCGGGCCTTTGGCCCTGGTGTGAGGAGAACCAGGGAGGTTCAGCTCCTTGTTGCTACAGGGGCTGGAACCGGGCGCGGCCGAGTGGGGACAGAAGAGAGGGGGAAACAGACCTAGCAAATAGCAGTGATGTATGCATAAAATAGGAGTTTTAACAACCATATAGGATATTCTTGGGCTAACAGGTGGTGACATTTTGTTCTCTTAAAGACTTTTTTAAAGAGTGACTTTCAGGTGAGAAGCCTTTCCTTCATTCTTAAAAGAAACACCAGGGAGAAATCTGTAGCAGGTTAATGGCAAAGAATTGAGTCCTGGCTTTGGTGTAAGTAAATCAGAAATTAAGTTTTACCTAAATTTTGTAAGGCTGTACCTAGGGAATATGTAAGCCTGATAAATTTTGGTAGGTGAAAATAATGAAGATATAATCACTTTACTAGTGACTTTAAACAAATGTCACTGTTAATTTGTTTAACTGCATCTTCAGGCCTGATTTTTCAGATTATTGAAGCTTGTCAGTGTCTTCACAAAGCTACTCTCTCTCAACTCTGAAAGGCCACAAGATTGGGAGAGGTCCCTGAAAACTGGAAAAAGACAAATCAAAATTTCCTCTTCAAGAAGGTCAATCCAGAGAACTATGGGCTGGTCAGCCTCACTCCTTCCGCCTATGGAAAGCTCACAAAAGAAGCCATGTATAGGCCTGAGAAGGAGCAGGTGGTCACTTGAGGATAGCCAGCTTGGGATCTACGAAAGATAAATCATGCCTGAACAACTGGGTTGTCCTCTATGACAAAATTACTAGATCTGAAGATGACAGGAGTGTTGCATGTCATCTACCATGGGCTTAGGGGGACCTAATAAAAGCCTTTATATACCTGAAAGGAAACTATTGAGAGGAGAGCCAGTGTTTCTACTCGGGTGCACTGCAGAGGAATGAAAGACAGCACAAGTTGAAACAGAGGAGGCTTCAATTTGAAGGAAATTAGGACAGTTATGTGTTGGGACAGGATGCCCTAAAGCTTTGTCACATTCCTGCCTTTGGAGGTTTTCAAGATCCAACCAGACAGAGATCTGGGCAAACTGGTCTGAATTCAGTGTTGACATTGCTTTGAGCAGGAGGTTGCACAGGGTGAACACTTGGGATCCCTTCCAAACTGAACGGTTCCATGATTCTTGAATAATATACTGTTTGTGAAGAGTAGAAAATACAAAATATAGGGCAATAATGTAATCTTAGGCATTATGGGTAAAAACATTACTGTGTTGAAAGATTAAACATACAGTATAAAATCTGCTGTAGAATGGACTGTAAAATGAAGGATTCTAGTAACTCCATAGCAGAAGATTTTACTCCAGTCTTCTAAAATTCTTTGGAGAAGATGTCAAATAAATAAGAACTGATTAATACAGTTGTTCTGATTAATACAGTTGTCCATGCTACTAAAGTGTGTGAGTTTTGAAATATCCCTCATGGGAGATAACTGAGAAATTATGTTGTCATGAATCAAGTCCTAATTAAGATACTAAAACAAAAGCTGAAAATAGAAATTCAGTTTTTTCCTGGTTTTAGGATTTTCCTTTATCTACTTATTAAGACATTAAATCTGAAAGTGCAAAAATGCATTATTGGTAAATAAGCAAAATCTGCCACCGCCGCATAGCAAGGCAGAAAATCTTGAGGAACGGGAGGATCCAAGGGCAGGGGGAAAGTGAATTTATATTAAGGTGATAAGTTAAACTAATTATTAACAAACAGGGCAGTGCATTGGAAGGAATTTTGTGCTACTGGTTCATGTTACTCAGGTTTAAGTTAACTGCTACAAATGTTGAAGATAGCTGAAAAGGATATATGAGTGAAAATCCTTTATCATCCACTGATGATAAAATCAATGTCAGTGAAAAATAAAAGTATTGCTGAGTTTATAAAGAATGGGTTTGCCTTTGACACAGTCCCCTGCAGCATCCCTCTTGCTAAGTCGAAGAAATACGGATTTGATGGGTGGGCTGTCCAGTGGATAAGGAATTGGCTGGATGGTCGCACCCAAAGGGTAGTGGTCAAAGACTCTTGCTATGAGCTGCTGCATGAAGGATAGTGCCATACTTGCTTTTTCCCTGCTTCGTTTTCTTAAAATGCTGTTGAATTATTTTCTGTACAAAGATTCCACTTCAAGAAAGTCAAGGAGTGCTGTTGTACAAAATAACCTTATGGCCTCATTGTTAAAACACTATATTATTCTTGCTCCAAGACGAGCAGGTTGCTATGTGCTGATGTCACCACTAAAGAAGCAGTTTAATTGGATCTTAGGTTTATAAGTTTCGAGCTGCTGTTCTGATAAGTAAACATCTGGAAAAGACCACTACCAAAAGCAGTAATTTGCCTCTTGGACTAGGTCAGTTACTGGCATTAGCCTGTTTGACAGTTGTGTTATAGACTGGTAAGGAGACCATATTTATCAATTTACCTTTTCCAGATGATGCTATTTTTAAGACAATATATGCCTAAACTTGAATTGTTTAATAAGCTCAGTTCCCTCCCTTCTCATGATAAATTTCTTGTGTTAGTTATAACTGCAGTAGCCTATGATGTTATAATTTACCCTTGAGAATACAGAAGGAATTGATGCAGTTTCATATGCAAATGAAAAAAAAAATACAGAGAACCCCTTTGAATTTTAACAGTTCCTTAAGAACAGATATATTTAAAAAGCTAGAGCTAGAAATAAATCTGAGAAGTGCTGCTTTCAGGACAATGAAAATGGAATTAGTATGTTTACACTTGTTCTCTAAATAATACAGGCATCCTCAATTTGCTGCTATTGATTGTTGAGGCTATCCCTTCTTTAAGCACACACGTATATATTTCTAGAAGTCTTAGAAAAGATTTAAAGGATTATTATTTGTTTTTATAAACAGGAAATTATCCTGAATTTCTGAAATCCCTGGTTTAATGCTGCTCTTTTCATTCCACAAAGGGTTTACCAGAGTCCTAATTTAAGATTATATGGTACTGAAACCTGGAAGGCATATTCACACAAAAAATATGGGGGAGATAAGCTGTCTCCTAAGTTCTGTAGGTAGCCTAAAAATTTATCACAGGTAGATATAGAAAAAAAAGAGGGTGTGTGCTTGCCATGTGCATTGAATTCCCTTCTAGTAAACACCAGAGAGAGACTGAGTTGGCTGGATGGGGCTTGTACTGCAGTCTCTACTTGATCAGTGATAAAGCAGAGTAACTGGTATGTAGTACTTACTAGCAAAAGTTCTGTGGCCACCAGAAATGATTTGACAAGTAGCAAAGATTAAGGAAGAGAGAAGAGGCTCTTGAAGAGGATTCTTAACTCTCTGCTGGCTCCATTGATAAAATCCCTATGAAGTCTACTGTATGTCAAACTCCTTGATGATTTTAGTCGAAACGATTCTCTGGTGTCTCGTGAAAGCTCAGCATGAGATAAAGATTCCTGGAGACTTCTAGGCAAGTGTTGAGGGAGCAGTCTGACATTGGTGTTTTGGCCAGAGAGGTAAAAGTTCACTGCCTTGAATATCAAAAGCAATTCATCAGACAAAACCTTGGAAGCTGCAGCTGAAGAATCTGTCCAGGCAGTGCTTTTGAGCAGAACTGATGAAAGTATTTTCAAGAATGTCTTCTAGATTACTGGGTTTTTTTAAAAAAGGTCTTTTCATCCATTTTGGAAAAGAGTAGGAAGTTTGTCTTCCCATATTATTTCTTAAATCATTAATTATTAATTATGGCTTAAGTTAGATATCTATCTTTGTAGGGAGAATTTATGATGTAAATGCAATTACTTAGGACTTTTGTTAGAAATCAACAGAGACAGCTCTGGAGTATAGGAATGTATTGCTATGAGCAAACAATTAATTCCTCATTTTATTCCCTTTACATTGAGACTCGCATCTTGGAGCTCTGGAGTGCTGTCAAGTCATTCCTTGACATGAAAACCTAAGCTATCGTAAGAGGCCTTGGATAAATTGCAGTCTGAGTTAAAATTTTCTTACTGTTTGAGCTAAACTTAAAGATTATATATTTACAGTTTTGTATAGATATATTAAAAATCTGAATGCTAGTTGGTTTATATCTCTTATATAGTATGATACAGTGAGCTGTTCTTTTCCAAGTTTCAAAAGTTAATTTTTCTACAAGTAATACTTTTGGTTGTTATTCTTAAATGAGCAATGAGATAGAAATCACTGGATGTGCAAATAATGGTAAGAAGGGTAGTTGCTTTTCTTGAAGTTTACACTCCTTTGTATACTTTTCAATATTCTGTATGTATGGAATATTGGATCCATTTATGTAAGTATGAGGTGTTTAGTTTCTGAACATCAGAAATGCCAAAGAACAAATTTGACATAATTTCAGAGGTAAAGCCAAATTCAAGTTTTACAGCTCTGAAGGTCACAATCTTCTAATGACAGTAATGAATTCACATATCATCCTTGCTGTGATTTTTATATCATTTAATTTTCAAAAAAAAATCTCTGAGATAGACACATGCTGTTTGAGTTATGTGCCATGTGAATAAATTGTCATTGGTTTCGTTTTGTTTCGTTTTTCTCTTCCAAAGGCACCACTATGGCTGCTGCAGTGAACTTGGAGCTTGATCCCGTTTTTTTGAAAGCCCTGAGCTTCTTGCATTCTAAGAGTAAGGACTCTTCTGAAAAGCTGAAAGCGCTTCTAGATGAGTCTTTGGCCAGAGGAACAGACTCCAGTTACCGTCCATCTCAGAAGGTATTGCTATTGAAGAGCATGGGTCATTTTGGTGTATGTTTTTAGAGCTTCCACTATTCCTAGTTCATCTCTTATAGCTGAAAAGTTAAAATAGTCAGAAATTGAGGAGAAAGAATTAAGTAATTCATGTGTTCATAATTCCTCTTTAATGCAACCCTAACCCATTTGATTAAGTTAATGGAAAAAAACCCTCTCTTTACCTTGCTGATGTGTCAAGACCTGTAAAAGATTCCACACCATATTGCAAGTGGCATTTTTGTTAGTAAATGCAATATCTAAGATGCATCCAAAATTAGGGATTTCTCCAGTTACAGTCAGAGCTGAAAGGTCTTTAAAATGCCCAGTATTTTTTGCCACAGATAAATACAAAGCAAAGCAAGCTGTTTGCTCATTAAGCTGGATCTCTTTTTTGAAATTCCGTTAATGAAGTCATATGAGAATGAAAAGCACCAAATGGTTCAAAGCAGACATTATTTGCAGGCTGAAACCATCACCTTCCAATGGACAAAGGTTATTTTTTATCTACTAAAAATAGCTAACCACCTGCTAGAGAGAATATTTTATTCTGAGATTAGTGTATGGAAATAACCAAGTGAGGGCATCCTCATCTCGCTATGTATCGCCATGTGGATAATGAGGTAGTGTTCTCCCCAGGATGTTTAGAAGTCAGATTGGTGTGTTCTAACAATGGTCTGTTAAAGCTGATACATTAGTAATATTTCATTTCTACATGTACATGGTTCCAAATAACTAAAATGCTCTGTTACTACTACCATGTATATGACACTTATAATGACCTTTCAATTCAAATTTCAAACTCCCTGAAACCTAAACTGCAGTTCCTCCTAACATGGTGTCTCAGCTGTCAGGGGCCCTCTGTCTCAGCTCAAAGAAGCATTGGTTTGTAGTTTATAAAGGAAGCAGGGAGCCAAATAATAGTACAAAGAGGCTTGGAAAGCCAATTCTAATAACATGGCGGCTGCTACTTACCTGCCCTC
>VZTU01023624.1:954-11660 GCA_013400835.1 Zapornia atra
TTTTTTTTTTTTAACCCTCAAGTTTCTCTCTACACAGAAATCCACTGATGAGAACTACGAAGCTTCTTAGTGCTAGGTGGAGGAGGGCAATCCCCCCCTCATTCCCAATACCCTCGGGAAAAAAACTTCCACACAATTACCAAAGGACAAGAGAAAGTGAATCCCCAGATCAGCATCAGCCCAGCACTCAACTATCCGTTCAATGCAGATGAGGCTGAAGCTGTCCAGGAGTGAGAAGGTAGGCCTCTTACTTAATAGCCTGTATGTTACAAGCTAGACCCTATGCCTTGAACTTGCTCAAGCAACTTGCCTTGATAGTATGTAAAAACAAAAACTTATCCCATTGCCTCAGAGAATAAGATGTATTGAACAATGCTCAAGCAGTGAGCATGAATGCCACCGCCAACATCAGCTCCAGCTTTCTCCATTCATCAATCAGTAATAGGCTGATTTTTTTACATCTCGAAGACAAAGGGAAGCTAATCATCTACAAAGAAATGTGTGGAGTGGAATAAAAAGACAGAAGGCAGACATAGTAGATGTGTGCTTCTACAGTTATTTCAGTTTACTTCAAGATTTTTTCAACAGCAATTTGCCAAGTGCAATGGTATTAAACTGTGATGTCCAGAGCCCCAGTATGCAATATGAAAAAACTTCTTTCCATTCCAGGTATTAAGTGGGTTTAAAAAACATATCTAATGCTTTGAACAAATTATTTTGAATAATGCTTATTAATGACTTTCATATAATCAACTGCTAATTTCATGGGCATTAACAAAAATAAAAGAAAGGCCAGTTGGAGACTGCTGCTACTCCAATTTTTCTAGCATGTCAATGAAAATTTTGAGATTCTCTTACACCATGCTCGAAGTAACAGAGCTCTTACAGCAAAATCAAGTACAGCATGTAATTTAAACAAGGACCAGTGTTGCCAAAATGTCTGTTGTACAGCAATACCCCTGTGTTAGTTACCACTAATCTAAACGCATGTGATTAGCAATGTTTCAGTTATGCTTCTATCTTTTTGACAGTCTGACCAAACAACCCTGGAGAACCATTTACAAGTACCAAAGAAGAAACCTGGGGGAGAGATTATTCCAACAGGGAGAGACCACAACCACCAATCCATGGACCATCCATCCTAAGTACACCACCCACTCAAAAAGAATGCAATTTTAGGTATGCACTCCGGATTATATAGGAGGTGAAGGGTTTTTTTAACCAATCATATAACAGTAAATAATACATACATAGCAGAACCGTATACAAATAACCCCCAATTTGGAGCTTTGGTATGCTGTCTTGGGGACAGACACCTGTATCTATGCAAATATGCTACAAAACACCTCTGCTCTGTGTGTTTATTGGCATATTGCACACAGGGGTAAATGAACCTGCCAGACCTGGGACAACAGAGCAATAGCATTATTGCGTAAAGAAGCTTGTCGATCTTTCTGCAGCATACTAACAAAACAGAGCATTAACTATCTCAACTGACAAATACACATTGGAGATTCACTAGGGTATTCTGCATTTTTCCCACAGTAGCAGGATCACGTGCTTTCAGTCTAAATGTTGTGAAATGAACTAAAATGCACAATCAGAAACTTAGAAGATAATATTTCATCTTCTCTGGGATTTAACATAAAAGACTTACAACTAGGCTGTTTGAAAAGTCCAACCCATCCTTTCAGAATGTAAAAAAGGAATCCATGCTTGACCATCTTACAAGCATTAACTGGAAATTCTCAACTCTGATGAAAGAGGAAAAAAGAAGAGATTGCTGCCTTTTCCCACAGTTAATCTGTATGACCAAATAGCATATACTAAGGTAAACATATGCAGAGTTCACTATACATTAGACTGTAATCTTTTGGCAAGTATAGGTAATTTGGTGATTATTTTGCAAATGGTATTTTACTTGCTGCAGCTGTCAGGGAAAATCATTTCAAGGATTCTCCAATTAACTTCACTGTATTTTTTAATGCTATACTTCCATTGGAAACTCAGTTTCTTCCCAACACATAAGTGTATTTAATTAGGCTGAAATTTCTTCCTTTTCACACTACAGTTTTGTTTTGCCCGGTGGAGGAGGTAACACTGATACAAAATGCCACTATTAATAGAAGAAGAAATTCCTGTTGGCTGGCAAACCAGAAATAGCTTTCATGTTGATGGAGAAAATTCCCAGTACCAGTGGTTTAACTATTACTGTCAGTGGTCTCCCAGGGTCAAATATGGAAGCTTTTCTGTTTAATGGTGTCATATAAATAAATCTTGATATAACTATATCTCTTGGACACAGAGTAGAAAAGACCAGAGTTTAAGAAACTCATCTTTTCTGGAAGATGGGGACAATTAAACTTCATGCTAAAAGCTCAAACGAATACCAGAATTTAAATAATTAAACAAATTAATAAAACCCAAAACATAACAAACAAAAAAACCCCAAACCCACAACATACACTGCTAAGTTCTTTAACCACAAATATAATGCAGCATGGAGTTATAATAACCATGTTTTCAGATGTCTTACAACAAAATAAAATAGTGTATCTTTAGATTTTAAATTCTACGTTATACCTATTTTAAAGAAATCACGGAAAATAAAAAATTACTTATAACATTCTAGAATTAAAGACACTGTCCCCTAAGGAACATTTATTGGAGACCTAACTTTTTTTCCTGATAGAAATAATCTTTGGTGTTTTATAAAGAAATAAACAAGGAGTTGTAAGATTCACAGAATTATTTTCAGTTAAAGAACATTTTTTGACATATGCCCTTAAAAAAGCCATAACAGCAGTTATTACCTACATCTTGTATGAAATGAGGGTTTTCTATAAAATGAAAACAAGGTAGTTACAAAATAGGTGATTTTCCTGACTGGGCTACTACAAACCTTTCATTGCACCTATACATAAAGGGTCAACGTTTCTAAAATTAATAATTATAAAACCAGCAACAGAAATTAGACGTCCATCTGGTGGTTTCAGGGACGTATTCATACTACTAGTAAGCAGAATTTAGATCCCAATACCCAACTTTTCACAGGGTGGGTTTTTTTTTGGTTTTGTTTTCTGCTTGTGTCAGAACTTGGATTTGTTTAGCTAACCTGTTTCACTTCATAGCACATGAACTTCTATTTGTCATTTGGCAAGCATTTCATTAGCCATTCTATGTGGCATCTTAAGCAGAGCTAACCATTTAAAAAGCCTTTTCTCAGCCCTTTCAAAGTAACATTAAGAACTGGAAGCAATTTAAATACACAGTAGTACTTGATATATGACTTCCCTTTACATACCTGGGGGACGCCACTCGTGACTAACAAAAAATATGCAATAGGTGGCAGGATTATTTTATTAGCTACATCTCATACCCCCGTTCCAGTATTATAGTTCCAAGCCTTAGGAATTATGGGAAAATAAACATGTCTGTCAACTTCTTATACTCTATTTTGGAAAAAAATTCTGATTTTATTTTAAGGAATAAAATTAGCAGGCACTGACCTACTCATATGGACAGTAGATGCAAACGAGAACAAAAATACCAGTAAAACTTTGTACTCCCACTCCCCTCCCATCTTTTTAAAAACCAATTACTTCTAACATTCTACATCAATGTAACAGCTTTCTGTTGAAATAAAACAGATCTCTCTTCCTCCTCACATATTTCCCCATTCAAAATTTCTTAACATAAAATTAGAACTGTCCAGGCTTTTGGACAGTTTTAACTTCATTGACAGTTTTACAGCTCTTTCTGGAGCATTTTTGGGTGAGAAAAGGCAGATAAATCATCAGTAGATAAATAGGAATAGCCCTTTTTCTTTGTTTCCCATACTTAAATGCCTCAATATAATAATATTCAAAGCCCTAACACTACTGCTCTGAAATAGAGGAGGTCACTGCTCATGAGAGGAGGTCTCATTTTTTTTCTACCCATCTCTTCAGAACCTGCACACTTGAGTAATGAGATGGTTTGCTTTAAATCTAAAGGTAATCTAACTTTAGAAACACACTGTAGTTCTTCTTTATAAAGAAAAAAATATATATTCTCGGATACACAGACCACACAGAATGAAACTTCCCAGCAGTTATTCGGAATGCCTTTCCTTTTTTTGCACGTCACAGTTTAAAATAATGATCTATCTTAAACTCCAAACAAAGCTGTCTCCGGTATTTCTACTTTGCATACTCCATCTTTCATTGAAAGAGATTACACCTTACCTCTATTGAGGTGACAGGCAACCTATGCTGTCAGAACAATATTATTCCCATATCCCAGCTACAAACATGCTTTTTCTTTTATAACTCAAGTGGAGCTGTGTAATTAGAAATGAGCTTTATTACAGCTAGAGATATATATACATAACGCCCACTTATGCGCTGGCCAAACTTTAAGAGAACAAAACTCTTTACAAAATTCAAAGGTCAAAAAGCCATAACTGATTAATAAATATATGAATTTAAACAGTATCAAGACTCAGCATACAACCACCACACCTTATTACTGTGATATTCTTTTGGGTCTCAAGAACTTTGCTCTTATTCTGCTCAGCACTTTTTCTGTATTAGGAAGAGATTTCTCACATTTCCAGTATAAACCATTGTTAATTGGTCACCCTAGGAAGAACTGCAGCTTATTTTTAATTTCACATATCCCCAACCCCCAATATTTTTTGTCATTTGACATTGTTTCTGGAAACTTAGCTTGATAGTCTAGATTGATACTTTTCCATGTTAAATTCCTGCATCTGTCTCCAATTAATCTTTTAATTTTATACCATTTTATATATTTGAGAAAACAATCCTAACAAGCAACATATTGATCCTTTCAAGAGGAGGGAAATTAAATATTGAAGACAAAAATAACAAGCCATTTATACAAGGCAATCTAACTCACAGTGCATAAACCATACTAATTCCAGTATTTATTATCTACTAGCAGATTTTTGCATTTTTTGCTCTCTGATACTACTTAATCTCTAATTCTTGTATTACTTAGAGTCAGAAAGGAATGAATGTACAACAGAAGATAGAGCTGTACCTCTTACATTTAAGTTGTAAATTTTTCTCCTTGTCCTTCACATGAAAGTCATAACTTCCTGCTAGATATATTACAGAATCACATGGTTAGAAGAGACCTTTAAGATCATCAAGTCCATCCATTCCTGTCCTACACTAAACCATATCCTTAAGTACCTCATCTACCTTTTTTTGAACACACCCAGGGAAGGTGACTCAAATCCCTCCCTGGGCAGCCTGTGCCAGGCCCTGACAACTCTTTCAGTAAAAATTTTTTTTCTGACATCTGATCTGACCCTGCCCTGGCACAGCTTGGTGCCATTTCCCCTTGTCCTATCTCCTGTTACTCGGCTGAAGAGACGACCACCCACCTCTCTGCAACCTCCCTTCGGGTAGTTGTAAATGGTGATAAGGTCTCCCCTCAGCCTCCTCCAGGCTGAAAACCACCAGCTCCCTCAGCCGCTCCTCATAGGATTTGCCCTCCGACCCCTTCACCAGCCTGGTTGCCCTTCTCTGGACTCGCTCCAGGACCTCAATGTCCTTCTCATGGTGAGGAGCCCAGAACTGGACACAGTACTCAATATGTGGCCTCACCAATGCCGAGTACAGGGGTACAATTACTTCCCCGGACCTACTGGACACACTGTTTTTGATACAAGCCAGGATGCCATTGGCCTTCTTGGCCACCTGGGCATGCTGCTGGCTCATAGTCAGCTTGCAGTCAACCAACACCTCCAGGTCCTTCTCTGCCTGACAGCTCTCCAGCCAGTCTCCCCCAGCCTGTACCGCTGCATGGGGTTTTTATGTCCCATGTGCAGCACTCTACACTTGGCCTTGTTAAACCTCATCCAATCGGTCTCAGCCCATCAGTCCAGTCTGTTCAGATCCCTCTGAAGAGCCTCCCTACCCTCAAGCAGATCAACATTTCCTCCCAGCTTAGTGTCATCTGTAAACTTACTGAGGAAATATTCAATCCCTTCATCGAAGTTATTGATCAAGGTGTTGAGCAGAACTGGACCCAAGACTGAGCCCTGGGGGACGCCACTCGTGACCGGCTTCCCGCTGGATTTGTTCCATTCACCTTTAGGCCCTGCCATCCAGCCAGTTTTTAACCCAGCAGAGGGTCCACCTGTCCAGGCCAGTGGCAGCCAGTTTCTTGATCAGAATGCTGTGAGAAACCCTGTCAAAGGCTTTACTGGAGTCCAGGTAGACACATCCACAGCCTTCCCCTCGTCCATTCAGCGGGTCACCTTGTCATAGAAGGTGATCAGGTTAGTTTGACAGGATCTACCTTTTGTAAACCCATGTTGACTGGGCCTGATCCCCTGGCCATCATGCATGTGCTGCATGATCATGCCCAGGATGACCCTCTCCATGATCTTCCCCAGAACTGAGGTCAGACGGACAGGACTGTAGCTCCCTGCAACTACAGGCCCTACTTACAGTTGCTATCTTAACAGGAAGAACCATGCTTAAAGTGATGTTGCATAAATACACATACATGTTTACTTAAGTTTATCCTCGTTAGACAAAAATTCCATTTGAAGTAGGGAATCATAAAATTAAGAACTGGAAAGATCTCTCAAAGTCAGCTTCAAAAATTATGATTAGGGTGGTTATATACATATACATGTAATATGAATTACTCTTTAGTTCTTATAAAAAAAAAACAAACCCAAACATCCAAGAGTGTATTAAAAGTGAAAAGTAGTTATTTTGAGCCTCAGAGGAAAAACTTCTATATAGCGATAAAAGATCAAAAGCCTCTGAGTCAGTCCCTGGTATCTAGGTAACAACAGATCCTGGCATCTGCCTTTCCTTATTTATTTGCATGATTAACAAATAGATATCCGAGTGCCTTAATCCCCAAGACATCTATCCACCTACCACTACTAATTGACTGATTTTCTGCATCCCACACAGGATATGAATCTGAGGATAAACAGTGATGATAACACATTTGGAGAACTTGTAAAATCTTCAACACATAACATAACCTTGATTATGAGCTCGTTGGGTTATCATTGGGAAACTCATTGGGTTATCGTTTAAGTAATCATTCAAATATTTAAGTAAAACATTTTTTTTCTCTTTTGTTTAAAGTCATACTTTGTTATTGCTCTAAAGCTAGCATTTGCCATCTCTGAAGTGCATTCACTCTAGGTCAGAAAACTCCTAGTTTCACAGCCCTCTAAAATACTCATATCTAATTGTGCCTAACAAATTTTATATTGCCATTTTCAATTCTCTTTAGGCTTCACACTGTGTTTTCTATCAGTATTTAACATAGCTTCTCACGTGCTTTGAACACGTAAGTCTGCAAAACTAAATAATCCATGTATTGTCTTAGATGTGACGTTGGGTCTGGCAGTATCCTATTGCTATCAATGTACCATTATCACAAAATGCTCATATAGAGTAAGGCAGTTTTATTCTCCTCCTTCCTTTGTAAAAGTATTTTTGAACAAATAATTTCCTGATTTTGACCTGGAATGTGCTACTGAGGTCCTGCGTGTCATCACACCCCCCACACCCCCATTTTTAAGCTCAATTTCAGAATTCAGCATACTTCCTATGTTTCTGAGACTTCCAAGATAACATACAGAGAGACTATGTGAAGTTATGTCGCCGTAAGAAAATGAGGAAAATGTAGTTGATTGATAATGAGTAGGTTCGTTCACTCTTGGAACAAATTAGATCATACAACACTTCAAAGTGCATTTTAGTCCTATCCTAAATTAGCCCTTAATTCACTTCTGAAGGAAAACAAATTAAGCAAACACCATGTGATAGTTTTTATTTAGCAGTTTTAATTTACCTGTTTCACGTCTAAGTAAAACAACTGATACAATTACATGTTCCTTTTTTCCCCATGAGATCCAGGATTTTAAGACACTGGCCTTTTCCTCCAGAAATCTGGGAATATGAAACTATTTTACTACAAAAATGTAATTACTAAAGCATATTAAATAACTCATATATACATTTTTAGCCAAGCTTTATCCTCCATGCATCTATAAAATTGCAACAGGGTGTTTCCTTTTAAGTCCCATCTCCATGCAGCAACACTAGTATTTTATTTAGTTTGAAGTGTTGTGTAACATAACTTGTTCAAGATTGAAAGAACCCACTCATTATCGATCAACTATACTTTCCTCTTGCAGTCATTTTCTTATGGCAACATAACTTTATATCATTATTTTGAACATCTCAGAAATGTAGCAAACGTTCTGATCACCTAGTTTAACTATGCATTTCTTGTCTTCAAGGTGACACTACCTCTTGACATCAAATGCCAAAAGTTACTCAAACAGTACTGATTACAGCTCCATTTTTTTAATCCATTTTAAAGATGGTGAAGTAACTCTGACCTATTTCTGATTCTTCCAGTCCCTTGGCAATGTATTCCTTATATGGGTTAACACAGATGTCTTTCCCAACTAAGTAGCAATAATCTTGTAAGGGTTGATGATCTATCATGTTTTGTTCACTGCCCTCATATCTAGAGTTATTTCTCCTATAGAACTTTCCCATCTTCATGTTTTTTTCCTGGTAAAAGAGACTCATCTGCTGTTGCCAATGTTTTTTTAGATGCTCCTCCTGATTCTAGTCTGTTCTGTCAATGTTCCCAAAGCAAGTATTTATAATTTGCTTAATCACCACTATATATATCTCTAATATACATATCTGTATATGACAATATACAGAAATGGGAGAAAATTTGAAACATGAATTCTAGATTCAATAACCAATGTCCAATATTAACTGAACAAAGACAGAATATCTGATACTTTATACAGTGCCTTCCTATAGGGCATTTACCTATGATACTTGAAAAACTTCTTTGTCCCTTTTAGAGCACTAGACAATGATTTAACCTTGTGTATTCCAGACCTCTTTGGAAGGCAGAACAACAGACAACTCTCTTCTGCTATGCTTCCTGTCTTACCTGCACCTTACCTGGAGCTTACTTGAGAACAATGATTTGTGGAGCTTTAAGAACACAGTATGAAATGTCACACATGCTCAGGGCAAATCTTAAAAAAACCCAAACAAACCAACACACAAAACAAACCACACATGAAGGACCACATTCCAACACAGCTTCTCAAATAATTTCATCTAGGTGCAAAAGCAGAGCACCAGTTTTAGAACAGTTCAGAACCTTGAGAGCATACTGGCTGGTAACCCTAAAGGTTATCTGTTAGGGTAAATGCTAAAGTAAATTTCAAGAACAAAACCTGGATTACTTTCCAACCCAGACTAGAGCACTATCAGTCATTTTACAAAAGCACTAGGCATTGGCAAACTGAACCCCTTTACACCTTCTGTAAAACTTATTTCAGCTTGCTTCAGTTAGACTGCAGTTGGGCTGATCTGAGTAATTTTTAAAACACTACCCTGAAGTATTCCAAATCACCATTAAGTGTTGCTTTGTGTATTGTACAGAATGCTAACATGGAAAAGGAGCAAATCTACATAGTAAATATGAACTGCAGAAGTATACCTATGCTTTATTTTTATTATAAGGATTTTCTGTAAATTACTACTAAAATCCCTGAAAATGAAAGGTTTTGGGGTTTTTTGGGTTGTTTTACCTCTCACTTTTGCTCATAAATTCTGGTAGACTTTCTATCTCTTCTCATGTCATCATTTAACTACACAGAGGCTTCAATACATGAGATAGCTTCTACTGATTACAGAGTAGGCCCAAAATAGAAAAATCCTAAATAAAATCCACGTGGATCTGCAGCAATACAAATAAAAATAAAAAGTGCATCACGAGAAATTGATGTGAAGTATTTACTGCCACGCAGATATTGGAAGGGATTAGTTATGACTACATGTTTTATTAGGCTAAGGATATTTTCTCATATCTTTGAGCTGCACCTGATAATACGTTATCATTGTACCACAGGCTACACTGGACTTGATTTTATTATGTACTGATGTAGGTAGTTACTTTATTTCTGTTTTACAAGTTGCCTAGCTGATTCATAGAGCTTACAGCTCAAACAGCCCCTGGAAAATAGAAGAGATGAAGAGAGTACTACAGGATATACACTAGCACACTTCAAAAGATACACATTAATTTCAGAAGAGTGCTCCATGACTCAACAGATCCAATGAAACTTTCTACATAACTGTAATTCAGTCCCATTGCCTCTACACACATTCCCTTCTTGGGCTACAACAAAGGAAGCTTCCTGTTTCTTGCTTTAAACATATTTTTGCTACTAAAAAAAGGAGGTCATGTTACCACTAGCCCAGAATGTCACATAAACATTTACCTGTGATATGCCTGGGTGCTATATTTTAATTCACAATAGCAATTTATTCAAGTTTTCATCACATTTCTGATCTTTACAACACAGTCCCAAAAACCTTAAGAACTATTATACCCTACTATGTCCTGATTGTTCTTTGACATAAAGGAAAGGATGACCAAAAAAGAAATGTTTACAGACCAGTTCAGATAAATTGTAGAATGACTAGTAAATGAGATAATTATTTGATGAAATACAAACACTAAGTTCTGATCCTTATGTACCCTAATTACAACACTGATCCCAAGATGTACTTCAGTGACCTCAGCGGAATCAGGAACCTATGTCAGCCATTTCCAGGTTTTGACTGGTATGCACATTACCATTTTGTTTTCTAACAGGAATTACTTTTATT
>VZTU01023633.1:762-19154 GCA_013400835.1 Zapornia atra
AGGGGCAGAATGGTCTCCGTCGTGGGGGAGCGGGGAGGGACACACAATGGGCCACAGGCGAGGGTGGGAAGCCCAACCCCCGAGAGTCCCAGGTCCTTGGCAGGGGCGGCTCAGGCATCCCGCTCGGAGGCGGAGGTGATGCTAATTATAATCCAGGAGAGCAGAGCTGCAAGACTAAGGGCGAAGGTATGCCGGGCACACGGATGAGTAATAAGAATGAGCTGGAACGGGCTGGAAAGAGCTGAGCTCTTCTCCCGAGGATGACGTGATGTGCAGGATGAGGCCACTCCTCCCGGCAAGGCCGATAAAAGCCACGAGCGGCAGCAGCGGGACAGAGCGCTCCCAGCCAGCCTGAGAGACGAGCGAGAGCCGAGCCGAAGAGCCACCAGCGCCACCAGCAGCACCAGCAGCGATGCTTTGCCGGATGCACCTCGCACCATTTGCTTCCAGCTCCCTGGCCAGCCGGCTGGGCACAGTGCGGACCCTCTGGCCGCACGCTGAGACCATCTTCACCGAGCTGCAGCAGGAGATGGAGAAAGCTCGGGAGTTCATGAGCAGCTTCGAACAGCTCCTGAACAGCCAAGGAGCCAGTGCCATGGAGCAAGCGCCCAGCACCAGCACAGCCCTGACCCAGGGCTCCGGGGATGGCTTCTCCGTCATCCAGGACGTGAAGAACTTTTCTCCTGAGCAGCTGTCGGTGAAGGTGGTGGGCAGGAAGGTGGTGCTGGTGGGGCAGAAGGAGACACAGAGCACGGATGAGAAGGGCTCCTTCTCCTACAAGTACGAGGTGCTGAAGCGCGAGTGGGACGTGCCCGAGGAGGTGGACGCCGAGGCGCTGACGTGCTCCCTGTCCAAGGAGGGGCAGCTCCGCATCGAGGCTCCCAAGCTGGCCCTGACAGCCGCCCCGGAGAGGAACGTGCCCATCCAGGTCAGCCCTGCAGCCCCCCAGCCAGCACCAGCCTCTGAAGAGAGAGCCACCACCAAAGCCCAGGCGTAACTGGATGGGAAGGGGTGACGCGCAGCAGGACCAGAGCAGGCAGCAGCCAGGCTCAGGCTTTAGCCTGAACAAGCTCTGTCAGCAATGAGATTTTTTTCCACTGTACTGGAATGGTTTTGTATCCAATAAAAATACTTTTGCATAGAACTTGCTTGTCTTATCCTGGTGTTGATTGGGGGAGTGGGGGGGCGGAGGCTGGGCACTGTTTCTTGATGCAGAGGGAGGGAAGAACCTCTCTTGGTACCTCAAGGGCAGCACAAAATGGGCCAACAGCAGAGCCAAGGGAGGGAAGCGATCTGTCAGTGTGTGGTGGTCCTCAGGGTGGAGGCAGGAAGCTCTCCAGCAAAGAGGGGCAGCCCCACTCATCAGTACCAGAGGAGAGGCAGCCCCCAGAGAGCAGGCAGGGTGTCTTCACCCCCTCCTCATACTGCTGCCAGTACCTGCACCAGCTCCACAGTCCCTTGCACACTGGCCAAGGCCACTGAGTGGGAAGACAACCTGGCTGGGATAGGGTACCCTTGCTGTAGCCACACTTCCCCCTGCACCAAGCAGCTCCTAGAGCCCCCCCAGGATCCCAGCAGCAGGGAGGGTGAAGCCCATCCCCAGGCAATGCATAACCAGCCCTGCTCAGGCCTGGACAGGCATCAGGTATGCAGGCAGGCACGCCTGTTTGTGCTACAGCTGCTCCAAGCCCTGACAGCCCATCCCCATTGCACTACAGGGCCAGCACTCCTGTGGCACCCCAGCCCTGACACAGAGTGTCAACAGGAGATGCTCAGGCAGTGGCAAGACCCCCTCTCAAGGCATCACAGGCTCCTCCGTAGGGATGGAGAGACAGAGTCATGGAATGAGCCAGAAATGAAGCCACCACCCAGGAATCAAGCAGAGGAAACCAGCAGGTGGCAACAGCACCTCACGTTGTGGTCAGAGCTGGGACTGGGGAGCCTTCAGGAACCCTCTTGCTGCCTGGGGAAGCACGGTGGCAGCAGCAGCCCAAGCCACCCTGGAAGCAGAGCTCAGACCTCCTGAGCTCCTCTGCCAGGGTTGGAAACCAGCTGCACTCACCGCACCGGGTAAGCTGAGCCCACACACTGCAGTGACTTGGTCACTCAGTCACTCCAGACCCTTCTACTTCCAGGACTGTACAGAAATCCACCATGAGCAGAAGGCACCGAGACCTTGTTTGCAGGATGAAGCCCACATAAGCCAAGACTGTTCACACAGACAAATTTATTGACAGCTACCCAGCAGAGCTTTCAGAGCCCCAGCACTGCAAACCACAGGCAAGCCCAGCCCAGGGACAGTCACACAGTTGCCTCTTGCACAGCTTCAGCCCCCAGCACACAGTGAACAGCAGTGGGTTGAAGTACCAGCACATCATCTTCAAGCTCTCCCAAGCTCCCAGGGTGCTGGCCCAGCAGCACGCAGGGTAGCACAGAGCTGATCTCCATACTGGCTCCAGGTCTTCCCCACAGGTGGAACTGCCTCCAGACAGCAGCAGGAACAGGGGAAGCATCTTTCAAGGCCACCACCCTTCAGGCAGAGAAGCATTTTGCCCATTAATACTTCAGCACAATATTCCTCAGGCTGTTTGGCATCAAGCAGAGCTTCTCCACCTACTGCTCCCCGCTACCCTTCCCCACTTGAGCTGTAGTTCCCCCCAGAGATTTCAAGCAACAAAAACCTCCCACCATTCGCCTGGAGCTTCCTCACACCCCACTGCACAGCACACCCTGACCTTCCTGAACCACCTGCAGCCTCTTAAAGACTTTCTGGCACAGCCCTGAGCCAGGCAGAGGTCCGAGGGCAAGCTGCCCCTTTCTCCCTGCCCAGGGAAGGCAGGTCACAACTCCCTACAGAAACACAGCCCATCTCAGCCTCCAGCACAACTGCTCCATCCTGGTCCACTCCCCTTCTGGTTTAAGCTGATTAAGAAACATGAACATTGTTGATTAGGATAGGTTTATAAAAATTTGTTTTAATCACACAAAACTGAAGTTTGTGATGAAGACTAGGTCGACAGTTCCTCTTAAATACCAGTATGCATAAGACATTGCATTAGGCACTAGGCAGCAGCCAACATCAGTTAGAGTCTGGCAACAGAAGCCATTTAATACCTCCCTTCATACTGTGTGGAATTACAGGCTTTTGCAATACATATTGTTTCCACTGACAAGTTATCTGAGGTTTCCCCCACCCCACCTCTGTACATCAGTAAACCATGTGTATTCACACTAGAGTAGGGTTAAACAACATTAGTGGCATCACAACCATCAAAAAAAGGACAATTTTCTATACAAGATTTTTGCAAAAGTTGCAACAGGATTAGTGCATTACGACAGAACTGGAGATAGAAAAAAAAAAGAGAGAGAGAGTTGGCATGCTAGAGTCCAACACAAATAAAGACAACAGGCAGCTAGTTGTATGTACTATATTGACAAGATACTGATTGGTTACATGAAGAAACATACAATACAAAATACAGAAGAAACCAGTTTCGCTTCCCTCTGCCCCACCCCAGAATACTCATAATTGATTTGGTCAATAAGAGGCTGGAAAGCCTGAGTTTGTCACTCTAATGCTACAGTTTAGTGGTTGTTCTAGGCATGTCATACTGGTGTTAGCCTTAGCTTTTACATACTTTTGTAATTTGATGTTTGTCTAGTCTCAATATCCCTTTGTTTCCAATAGTGAACTACAGTACTGTGGGACCTGGGTGCTGCTGGCCCTCACCTGCAGAAGGAGGAGCTGGCTGGGCAGACACCAGGTCATGCATCCACCACCACCAGGAAGAGGGAAGAGCAAAAAAGTTCATATATTAAAAAAGTGACTTAAGACTTAGAATTGAATTAGTATTTGTACAGAAAGGTGCAGGTGGAAGAACTCCCTCCAGCCTATGATCAGAAAGGGATGGAGAAATCACAGCAGCCACCGGCAGCAGCCGCTCTATGGTAAGTGCGATTGTTAGCGTGGATTCCAGTCAGGTCATCCGAGGGCTCTGTCAGGCAGGCACGGCTGCTCAGTTGCTGCAGCACTGGCTCCTGCTGGGCTGACTGCTCTCCTGCAGGTCAACCACCCGATTCCTGCCCGGGCCACCAGCAGTGTTCTGCGGTTCGTTTTTTGGCAGTTTCTTGGCTGGAAAGAAAGGAGAGGTCAGTGGGCTCCTGCACAGAGGGAACCTGCTTCCTGCTGCAGCCACAGGTTGGGCTCAGCCCTGCTCTGGCTCAAGCCCCTCACCTCAAGGTCTCTGGATGCTGCTAGCAGCATAAACACAGCAGACAAACCTGCTCCTAGCTCTGGCTGTCACCAGTGCCGCTTCATAGAATCATAGACTGGTCTGGGTTGGAAGGGACCCCAAGGATCATAGAGTTCCAACCCCCCTGCCACAGGCAGGGCCACCAACCTCCAGGCCTGGAGCTACACAAGGTTGCCCAGGGCCCCAGCCAACCTGGCCTTGAACACCCCCAGGGATGGGGCACCCAACCCATCTCTGGGCAGCCTGTTCCAGCCCCTCACCACTCTCTCTGGAAAAAACTTCCCCCTAATATCTAATCTAACCCTTCCTTCCTTTAGTTTTAATCCATCCCCCTTGTCCTGCCATTATCTGCCCTTTTAAAAAGTTGAATCCCCTCCTGCTTATCAGCTCCCTTCAGGGACTGGCAGGCTGCAATGAGGTCCCCCCACAGCCTTCTCTTCTCCAGGCTGACCCAGCCCAGCTCCCTCAGCCTCTCTCTGTAGGGGAGCTGCTCCAGCCCTCTGAGCATCTCCGTGGCTCCTCTGACTCCTCTCCAACAGTTCCACATCTTTCTTGTATTGGGGGCCCCAGTTCTGGACACAGGACTCCAGCTGGGGCCTCCCCAGGGCAGAGCAGAGAGGGACAATCCCCTCCCTGTCCCTGCTGCCACCCCTCTGCTGATGGAGCCCAGGATCCCATTGGCCCTGCCAGCTGCCAGAGCCACTGCTGGCTCATGTTAAGTTTCTCATCCACCACAATCCCCAAGTCCTTCTCAGCAGGGCTGCTCTCCAGAAGCTCTTCTCCCAGTCTGTATCTGTGTCTGGGATTCCTCCAGCCCAAGTGCAGCCCCTGACACTTGGCAGTGTTGAACCTCATTAGGTTCCCCCGGGCTTCTCCCTTACTCACCACCCCAGACAAAGGGAGAGAAGGAACGGGCTTTGCAAGGCAAAGGCTCCGAACGCTGAGGGAGTGACTGTCCCACCAATGGTAACAGGACAGTCACCTCCTCCAGCAAGACTCTCCAGACCACAGGAGCTCCTAGGTCAGCCCAGGCTCCCAGCAGGCTGCACTGCTGGTGCTCAGTGCCACCCCTGCCACCCTTCTGCACCCGAGCTGTTACCTATTGCCATGAAGATTTCATTCACATTCATCGCTGTCTTCGCCGATGTCTCCATGAACAGCAAGCTGTTGTCATCTGCATACGTCTGTGCATCCTACAAACAATCAGAGTGGTAAGGGCACCCTGCCAAAGGGAGGCCCAAGCCAGCTTCACACATTGGCAAAGCCCAAACACCACAAAACCCCGTCCCAGCCCAGCCCAGAGATTTCTCCCTGCAGTCCCCTGACCCTGCCTGACCAGGACAGTGGGGAGACAGGCACCACAGACTGGTGTCGAGCCACATGAGCTGAGCATCAGCACAGTGTGTCCCCAGCAGCACAACACCTTGTACTTTGGTTAGCTGGGAAACAGACACTAATGTACAAGCAATCCCATGCTCAGGTCTGAGATAAGAGCTTCTCCTCAGAAGGGCAGATAACGAGCTGAGAATGATTCCTCCTGTCTTTATCTAAAAGCTGCTGTTGCACACTGCTGGAGACAGACCCAGATGAGTAAGGCACCAAGAGATCAAGGACAGAAGCTTGCACCCTGTGGGCCTTATTCTCACACTCATCCTAACTGCTACCAAGAGCCCCAAGTGCTGTGAAGGGAGTGCATGGAAAGGCAGGCTACCAGGATCCTCAGCAGCATAAACCTCAACACCCTCTCACTCTCAAAGTATCCTGCACATAGCCACCACCTCCCTGTGTGTCATGCAAGCATGTCAGCAGAGACCCACTTTCCTGACTTGTTCAGGTAACAACTGACTGGGGTTACCACTCACCTGGAAGTCCACAGCTCTCTTTGTAGCAAGGTCTGCCTTGTTTCCTGCTAGTGCAATTACAATATTGGGGCTAGCCTGCCTCTGCAACTCTTTCACCCAGTTCTTGGCTCGTACAAATGTGTCCTGGAAGCAAACAGGAGGCAGTGGTCAGGAATCATAGGATGGTCTGGGTTGGAAGGGACCCCAAGGATCACAGAGCTCCAACCCCCCTGCCACAGGCAGGGCCACCAACCTCCAGGCCTGGAGCTACACAAGGTTGCCCAGGGCCCCATCCAACCTGGCCTTGGACACTTCCAGGGACGGGGCACCCACCCCCTCTCTGGGCAGCCTGTTCCAGCACAGGGCAACCTCTTATTAATCCACAGGGAACACAGGATCAGAACAAGTCTCTAGTGCAAGAAGTGTTCTGCCTTTACAGCACTTTGTAGCAGGACCCTTTATCAGCTCAGCCAGCCTGGGTCAGAACTGGGGAAGAGGCCATTAGAGTTTTTGGGGAACTCTGTACCTGCAGGGACTCTGAACCCAGATGCTCTCCTAGGAGCTGAGCAGCACCAGCTGCCAGTACAGACAGCCTCTTCCACAAACACACACAAGCCCTAGAGAGTACTCACTGTGTTAGTGATGTCGTAGACGACAATGGCTGCCTGAGCTCCTCGGTAGTACATGGGTGCCAGGCTGTGATACCGCTCCTGTCCCGCTGTATCCCAGATCTCAAACTTCACCGTTGTGTCATCCAAACAGACTGTCTGTGTTAGGAAGGCAGCTGAAAGAGAAGGGGCATGTTTGCCTTCCCTCCAGCTGGAGAGGCATGCAGCAAGAGCCAGGGGCAGTTCTGCTTTCATGTGGCAGCAAGCAGAAGCCCCAGACAGAGCCCAGTGCGGTGCTGCTCATTGTGGAAGTTGCAGCTCTGCTGTATCATCATGCTCCCTGCACACAGGAACCCCAGAGCTGCCACAGCCCACAGGAAGGTGGCTCTGAGCAGCAAACAGGCACTGGAGCAGTAGTGCCACCAGCCCCTTCCCAGCCTCCTCCCAGATCTGGCCGTACCGCTGCCACATCACCAGGGTGAGCTCTATGGAGCACCAAAGTGCCAACGTGCTGAAGTCAGTTACACTGCACTCCCCAGTTTAGTAACTGGTTGTTTTCTTGTTCCAGTGAGGATAATACCACGTGTTACAACTAGGATAAAGGCAACCAGCCTTGGATACCAATTGATGCAGAACAGCAGAGTGCCCACACGGCCCTCTGTAGCAGCGCATTAAGCTATACTTACTCCCTGCATGGGTTACTACAGGGACAAGCCAACCCTTCTCTCAGTACACACCTCCAAATATTACTGCCCAGAGCCCTGGGTGCTGACCAACCTTCCACATGTGACATCATGCCAACGATTTCAAGCTAAGTAATTACCAGATCTGAAAGAGCTGTGAAAGTAGTTAACAGCATCAGGCTAGAAACAACCCCAAAATCCCAGGTCATGGCCTGAAAAGATAATTAAGGGCTATAAACCACACTGAAGGCCTCAGTTCTAATTAGAAGCAGGAATCCAAGCACTGGAAGCGAAGATGCCTTAGAGGCAGAGCGCGTGGTTGCCATAGCGTTGTTCTCCTCCGCGCTGATCTTCACACCAACAAACAAGGTGTAAACCAGGAGTTAGAGCATTAGCTGCCTGATTATTTACAGTAAAACACCCCAGACCTGACTGAAATAGTCATTAGTACTTCTGACACCTTTCACCTGCCTTAGGAAGGCCGGCAGCCTCCAGGCACAGGTGTCTGGAGCTGGCACTCACCTCCGATCGTGCTCTCCTGGTACTCGTGGAACTGCCCCTTCACGAAGCGCAGGACCAGGCTGGACTTCCCCACCGCCGACTCCCCCAGGAGAACAAGCTTGAACTGGCAGATCTTGTTTGCAGCAGCTGGTCCGTTCGGTCGAGCAGCTCCACCTCGACCTGCCATGGTGGCTTGAAGTGCAGGAGTGCCAAGGGGTAAGGATGCTGCAGGTTCTGCGCTGGGATCCACCTGGAGGCAGGTTGCAACTGGGAGAGGAGGTCAGAGTTAGGGACAAGCTCGTGGACCAGCTGTACCAGTCCTAGAGGGTGGGTTTGATCTGCAGTCACCAGCAGCACAGGCAGGTGGTGACTCCTTTCCACAGCAGAACATTACAACCCCAGGCACCAGAATACTATCAGGCAGTTTCTGCCAGTCAGCAGCTCCTTCTGCAGGATCCAAAGTCTTCTGAGCCTCTTTGGAGAAGAAGCATTGGTAGCACAAGCTTTCCTCCCCACCAAGGCTTCCACTACTTGGTGATGTTATGCCCATCTCAAGTGAGAACAGCCAGCACAGCGACTGGTGGTGTTGGAGCTTCAGCTAGTGAAACAATCAGGAGGTGCAGGGAGGTAACTGAGGTTGACCTTTAGCTCCTTCCTCCTCTCCCAGGCTCACAAGGCTGCAGTTTCAGACTCAACACATCAGACACTCGAGTGCCCTGTGTAGCTGTTACAGGCAGCAGTCCTGGAGGCCAGCCCTTCAGATCACAAGGCATTTGGACAGAGGGAGCTCCTATACTCAGTCTGGCAGCCCAGAGGCACTCACACCAAGCCATTAAAGCCCACATCTTAGAGCAGCCCTGAGGAAAGCCTTTGAATCACTACACAAGCACCTGCCACAGGGATGGTAGTCAGTTGGTAGCAGGCGCTCTCTGGGCACAGCCCAGACTGCAAGCAGCTACTCCCCATGCCTGCTGGGGGTGGTACTTACACCAAACAGGGCTCTCAGCAGCTTGATCCAAACAGAGAGGTAATACCTAATGCTTCCCACACCCCATCCCAGCTGCCTCACTGGTCTCATCACTCCAGGTCACCCAGCGACCAGCCAGGTTCTTCAGGAGACTGTTCAGATCCAGCTATGCTGGACAGCACGAAGAGGCAGCATCACCCCTGGTCAGAGCTGCCATCCCATCTCAATGGCACCCAGTCTCTAGAGCTGTGCAGAAGCACAAGCTCACAGCAAGATAAGCTGGGTTACATCCAAAGATAACCCCAAGTGCAGTCCCAGGGCCTTCCTACCATTTCTCCATTGCTTGCAGAACAGGAGTACTTTCAAAGTGCACAGATTTTGGCATATTTCCTGTTCTCATCACAACTCCCACTTCCCATCAATGATAAATGCTACCACTGATGGCATCTGCTCTGTATCACCTCTCTCCCTTCCACTCTCATAACCCAAGCTTCTTGTTGACAGAGACAACTGGGGAAAAATCAATAATCCCCCAAAAGCCAATTTCTCCTTGTCCCAAGTGTAACCCCGGGGAAATTCTGGGTATGCTCAGAGTGTATCCAGCATTTATCCAGCAAAACACAGATGCCTGCCAAGGAAGCTTAAATTAAGGTAAACTGGGTCTGAACTGGAGCAGCATGTCCTGTGAACCATGCTTAGTTCTGCCTTGGTAGAGGCTTACTGAAGGAGAGGTGTAAACACCTACCTTCAGAGGAAAGCCTGCTTGGAGGCTTTAACTACAGTCTGACAGGAAACCTACAGCTGTGTCAGTCCACAAGCTGGTCCAGAGGGACAGCCTGTTACTGTCATCAGCTGGGGAACCTCTTCAGCTTTCCAAACACAAAAGCACTTGAGCATACTCAGCCCTTGAGACACCAGTCTCAAACTGATGTGGCCAGGAGGCAAGCCAGAAGCCTACCATTAAGCCAGCACCATTCCCTGTAGCCAGCAGGTAGGGAAGACACCTCGAGGAGTTAACTCACAGTGCTAGGAGGGGTTTGGGGAGCCCCAGCTGTGGAGAAGCCCTTGCCTCCAGCAGCCTGTTCAGTCTTGGGTTAAGTCAGTGAAGATGCTGCAACTCAGGGCTGGGTCCTTGCAAAGGCCAGCAGCACCCTCAGGACCCCCTCCTGCCTCTGAGGAAGGACAGATGCTGTTTTGACAGGATGAGAACACTAGATAGGAAGCAAATTAGCAGCTTGTTTTGCTGACCAGCAAGAAAGCAGCTCTGGCCAGAAGCAGCTCAGCTACTGCCAGGTCTGAGAGGCAGCTCCACACCTCCCAGCCTGACAACATTCCCACCTTTCAGAGGTTCTGCTCTACCCAGGAGTTTGCAAGGGAGCAGCTTTTGCTTGTTTATCCAGGTACCAGGGCAGTCTGTCAGCAACACTTCAGCTCTGTTACTGTTTCAGACTAACCCTCTGCACATGAAACTCCCCGTGAATCATGCCTCTGAGTTCTGACCTCCTGAAAAATGATAGGGGTGATTCCCAGAGCCAAACAAGGAAATGAGCTTGTTGACATCCTCAAGTCTTAGTCTGACCTATATTTCCACAGATCCACGTTGATTTTGCCATCTGGTTGTGCTACATGAGCTCAAACAGAATTAAGCAGGCATGCCTGTGTGCCCAGCTCCCCAGGGAGAGCTGCTGATCAGAGCAAGGGGTCAGGCAGCCAGAGCCTGCCACCACTTCAGCTTACACAGCACCTGACCTGAGCCAGGCCTGATGGTTTGGAGCTTGGCTGCAGGACTACATGACCTTCTGTCCAGCCAAGAAGCTGCCAGATCTTTAGGACATCTGGGTGGAACTTAAGCAGCTCAGGTGACCCTAACCACAGGCATGGCACCAAGGGCTCCCAAGAGCCTACATGGGACAGAACGGCTGACTCAGCATCTCTGCTAACAGAGAGTCACAAACCCACCCCATAACTGCAGCAAGGGGCTACCAGAGCTGTGGACATTCTCCATCAGAGGAGCATCACTTTGGTGCTTTTTGCCAATCTTGGAGGCTTTTCCATTCCTGTCACACACAGCTCTGCACCACTGACTGCAGAAGCAACAGGCAGCTGCACAGCACAGCCTGGATCCACGCTAGCACAGCCCACACCCACCAGTGAGCACTGGTTTGGGAACCTGGGAGTGCTCCAAGCTGACTGGAGCCACTTCTGCTGCTCAGGGAAGCCGCTCACCCCCTCTTGCAGCAATGCAGAAGGGACATGCATCCCACCCTGCTCCCGCTGAGCACACCAGCACTGAGCCACAGCTCAGAGCAAACAACTCCAGCCCAGCTGTGCACACAAAGGCAAGCAGCTCAAGCTGCAGCTTGCCACACTGAGAAGTCAAGACTATGAGAAGGAATGGAGGTTAATATTTGTACCAGCTTCTTGTAACCAGTGGAGCTCAGCAGCTTGTGATGCCACAAGACCCAAGAGTACAGGCTGCAGCAGGGTGTTCCAGGCCAGGTTGGATGGGGCCCTGGGCAACCTTGTGTAGCTCCAGGCCTGGAGGTTGGTGGCCCTGCCTGTGGCAGGGGGCTTGGAGCTCTATGATCCTTGGGGTCCCTTCCAACCCAGCCCAGTCTGTGATTCCATGAAAGACAAGTGTCAATGCCTGATGCTGTCCAGCCACTCAGAACTACAGGTCTCTCACTGTGGCAGCTCCTGCTCCTCTGCTTCTTCCCAGGATTTGCTACAAGACTTCAACACTTCCACCAACAATGAATTCCTAAAGTGAGAAAAGAAGTGCCAGTGCTGCTGCATTCCCAGCCCACCCAGGAGCAAGGCAGTTCCCCAGAGCTGCCAGGATGCTCAGGAAGACCACAAGAGCCAGTTTCAAACGAACCAGCCCAGTATAACCACCTCAGTCTTCACTGGGCAGTTACTAGCAGACCCCCATGTTAACCCCTGCATGAGAATCGCTTTGCAAGGCTCCCTACCACAGCAAAGCTGCTAGTTTAAGGTGTCAGAAGTTACAGAATCTGCTATTTCTGCCCTGTGTTCCCCCAGCAGTGTGGTCTGTTCTGAAAGCTGATGGTATTTAGAAACCCAATCTTGAAGAATCTAGTTACCCACGAGGCCTCCTCCTGCTCTCAGCTATGCAAGAAACCATTTCACTGGAGATCTGCTGGCTTAGAATCAAAATACTCAAGACAAAAACCCCAGTGAAGTATTTATCTTGTTAAATAGCTGACAGCATTACATGAATTTCTTGGCAGAGCAAGCCCTGAAGTTACTGAGTGGCTTTGCTTCACCTCACACTGAACGGGCAGCCAGCCACCATGAGCAGGAAGCTCCTGCTGCCCTGCTCCCTCCTACAACTGGGACACCAGCTGTGGGATCCAGGTTCACCAGCAACTTCCATGAGCAGCAAGTGTGGGACCCACCAGAACACCACAGACCCCACCAGCCCCTGTCAGCATAGTGCAAAGGGCTGACCTCATTTTCCAACACACTGATATGCTTAATCATAGAATCCCAGACTGGGCTGGGTTGGGAGGGACCCCAAGGATCACAGAGCTCCAACCCTCTGCCACAGGCAGGGCCACCAACCTCCAGGCCTGGAGCTACACAAGGTTGCCCAGGGCCCCATCCAACCTGGCCTTGAACACTGCCAGGGACGGGGCATCCACTACTTCTCTGGGCAGCCTGTTCCAGCCCCTCACCACTCTCTCTGGAAAAAACTTCCCCCTAATATCTAATCTAAACCTTCCTTCCTTTAGTTTTAATCCATCCCCCTTGTCCTGCCATTATCTGCTCTTTTAAAAAGTTGAATCCCCTCCTGCTTATAAGCTCCCTTCAGGGACTGGCAGGCTGCAATGCGGTCCCCCCACAGCCTTACCTTCTCCAGGCTGACCCAGCCCAGCTCCCTCAGCCTCTCTTTTTAGGGCAGCTGCTCCAGCCCTCTGAGCATCTCCCTGGCTCCTCTGACCCCTCTCCAACAGCCCCACATCTTTCTTGTATTGGGGGCCCCAGCTCTGGACACAGGACTCCAGCTGGGGCCTCCCCAGGGCAGAGCAGAGAGGGACAATCCCCTCCCTGTCCCTGCTGCCACCCCTCTGCTGATGGAGCCCAGGATAAGAAGATCAGGCTTCAAGAGCCTTAGGGCAGCAGTGGCCACACTGCAGAGGAAGGGTAACAGATCCAGCTCTTACCAATGGGGTGAGCCAGGAAACAGACCCAAGGACAGACCTCAGCCCCATCAAGTCTGATCAGTCCCAATACTTCATCTCTCTGCAGACAATACACACACTTCCCCCCCCAGACAAAGCACACAGGCTCCTGATCAGCAAGGCCATCACTGGGAGCTTTGGTAACAGCTATAAATTGGGGAACTAGGCATTGCAATTGTCAGGAGCTGTGTCACAGCCCTTAAATGTAGGTTCAGAGACCTGAATCAGCCTGCAGAGCAGTTTCAAAACACTCCTGTAGTGGTTAAAGGGGTTAAAGTCACAACTTCTCACAGACTCTGATGCCCAAGCCTCCCAAAGACTTGGGGGCACACTCAAGTTTAATTTAGAGGTTAACATCAGCAAAAAGTCAACTTCCTTCTGCTGGCAGCTTTGTCCTGAGCAAGTGCAGTACAACCTGTTATGCCAGCTCCTCTTCAGGCCTTTGAGAAACACATTTGTTCCCTGACATCTGCAGAGCCATGGCCTCTGGAGCAGCCCCAGCACCCAACTGTTTTCCAAAGCAGCTTCTCAAAAACAACACTATCAGAGGTTTCAAGGCTGCTGTCCTGTGGTTACCAGAGTCCAGCACAGATGCTCTGTGCAGCTGACCTAGCAGGATAGCACAACATGCAGCTACCCCCAGCAGCCTTGGGGAAGAGGCCTGGCCATCGCTTCACCAGCCTGGTGGTGCAAAGGCCAGTTGCCAAGGACAGGAAAACAGAGCCATCTTCCTTCAGCCACAGCTAAGGCAAGATGAGCAAGGCCTGGAAGGCTTTCAAACCCAAGAGGTGCCATCGTGCTGAAGGCCAGGTTTGTGCCTGCAGAGGTCCTGCTGGCAGACAGCTGCTCAAGGGGAGCACAAGCAGCTAAACCCAAGGTCTGCTCTGACCAGGCAAGTGCTGGGCTCAGACAGGACTGTGTGAAGTTCAGATCAGCTCAGGATCATAGAATCATAGACTGGTCTGGGTTGGAAGGGACCCCAAAGGTCACAGAGCTCCAACCCCCTGCCACAGGCAGGGCCACCAACCTCCAGGCCTGGAGCTACACAAGGTTGCCCAGGGCCACATCCAACCTGGCCTTGAACACCCCCAGGGATGGGGCACCCACCCCCTCTCTGGGCAGCCTGTTCCAGCCCCTCACCACTCTCTCTGTAAAAAACTTCCCCCTAATATCTAATCTAACCCTTCCTTCCTTTAGCTTTAATCCATTCCCCTTGTCCTGCCAGTCTCTGCCCTTTAACAAGCTGATTCCCCTCCTGTTCCTCTGCTCCCTTCAGGGACTGGCAGGCTGCAGTGAGGTCCCCCCACAGCCTTCTCTTCTCCAGGCAAGGCCACCTTGTCATATACAGAGAGCTACTGCTCAGAAGCTACACCTCATTTGCTAGATGGCATCTGTGGAGCTGAGCAAGTCAGCTTTAGACCTGTTGAGAAGCTAGGAAGCCAGCAACACCCAGGAATCCCACAGAGCCAATCTGACTCTGCAGATGAGGCAAAGATCACAGCCCACATGACTGAGCCAAGGAGTGTGACACTCTGGTCAGAGGGAGTTCAAGCTCCCTCAAGCCTTCCTCTAACCAGCTTAGCCCCATCACACCCACACAGAAGGGCTTCCTAGGGTTAAGTGGTCATCCTTCACCAGGAGTTCTTGAAAACACCTCATGAGGTATACAGTCACCACACTTCCTGATGCTACCTTGGAGCTACAGGTTTTTAATACACAGCAACAGCTGACTAGGTACCAGCAACAGGAGTTGTTACTGGCAGCACAGAGAAGTTTTGTGCCTAAGCCAGGGGGGGCTTTAATCCTGCAGAGTTGCATGACTAATTGCTGTTAAAACTGCATTTAGTGTCCTGTTGGATCACCACAGCTGAGCAGGGAACACAGAGTGAGGGCAGGCTGAGGCACAGTGCTTCTGCCAGGGCTCTGCATGCCAGGAGAGTGACAGGGGGGGCCCTCCCCAGCCCCACTGAGCCTTTGGGGGTGAACTCCCACCAGACCCAAGTGATGAAGAGCCATGCATGCCAGCCTTCAGCACTGCTCTGGGCACAGCTCAGCCAAGCTACAGAGACAAGATGCTTGCAAAGGTTACTGTAAAAAGAGCAGAAGGAGAAGTGCCATGGGAAGGCAGGAACAGCAGCCTGAGGCTCAGGCAGAAGTTCTGCATCACCTGCATTTTCCATAAAGGTCTTGCTGGTTGCAGGGGACAAAGCCTCCTTATTCCCACATTCAGTCCCTCCTCCTGGAGGTGTCACCTGCTTCTGGTCATCCTTCCTATGGCAGGAACTCAGTCCTGTTTCACAGGGGGTGAAGCACAGCCAGGCTGGAGGAGCAACTCATGAGTGCAGGCTGGGCCAACAACAGATTGAGCAAAACCATCAAGTCTTCAATCCTGCAAGCAAGGCTCTTCCAACTCCTGTTCTTGATCTTGCCCACTACTCAAGTGCACCCCAAAAGGCTCAGCTTCATTGTGACCAGAAGCCCAGCACCGTGTGCCTTCAGACAGCACCTATCAGTCTGGGAACAAGGCAGCAGGAGCATTACCAATGCAAAGCAGAGAACTGCCACCTTCACTCAGTGACCTTCACAACACCTTCTCCAGACTGCACAGAGATCCCTGGCCTCCAGCAGCTCCTTATTTGGAGTTCTACCAAATCAAAGCAAACACAAGACCCAGCGTTTTCTTATCTGTTGATGCTGAGCTGCCCTGGCCCTTCCCCCCTGTGCTGCACAGGAGGACAGCCTTCCTCTCAGGACTCAGCTGGGAGCTGGAAGCTTCCTCCACAGCCCAGTCCCTTCCAGGAAGGGTCATTATTTCTGGGTAGCATCCAGGGGGTTTTCACAGTGTTACTCTGACAACTTCACAGAACTCCCCCTCTTTGACCCTCTGAGACTCCCTCTCCCCCTCTGAGACTCCCTCTCCCCCTCTGAGAATCCCTCCCCCCCTCTGAGACNCTCCCTCTCCCCCTCTGAGACTCCCTCTCCCCCTCTGAGACACTCTTGGACTCTGTCTCCACCTCACTTTTCTACATCAGAAGGAAAACAGCAAGGGGGAAAAGCCAGCTGACACTGCCATTTCTCCCTTCTGCCCTCTTTTAAGTGTGCTGGCTGAAATGCTTTGGGCTACACCAGCTTCATTAGAAGCATTCCCATTCCATTTCCTGTGTCTGAATGCTCTGGACACTCTTTCTCCCCATCCCACTCCAGGGAGATGCCATTACCCCCCACCCCCCATCTGCTAAACATGTGGCTGTTTCAGAAGTTAGGAACAAGTGTCAGTGAGGAGCAGTTCCAGCACTGGTCCCTCTTCAGATGCAGAGGAGCTTTTGCTGTGATGGAGTGAACTCCTCCTGCCATTCACTGGTAGAGCAAACAGCCCTAAGCCCAACTCTGTTCATAGTAAAACTTGACAAGTTTTTACCTCACTGTATTTCTCTCCACACACCAAGCTCTAGTGACTCAGGTCCTTCTCCAGGAGTCCCATTCCATCCTGCTCCCTCACCTGAACAGGTACCAGCACCTCCTTAAGCAGCCTCAAGGCTTAAGTACCTACACTGCCTGGCACTATCTTAGAACAAATGCCACCTGAATTAGCTGCAATATTTTAGGGGAAAGATTGCCTCTGGAGGTAGATTTTTGCTCAGAAGGTAGTTGACTGTTGAGACCCAAGAGAAGGCCTGAGGCATTTCAGTACTGAGACCCAGTTACAGAAGCTAAGTGTGGCTTTGCTGAACCTTACAGGTCAGGCTTGAGCTTTACCTGCTCTCCTCACCCAGGAATGCACTGAGACCAGCACTGCCCTGTAGCTGCCTTCCACTATTCTGGATTGCCCATCCTTTCCAATCACAGTTCTTTCACCTCATTATCCAGTTAAGCTGAAAGAAGGTAACATTTTAGAGCCCAGGCAGCAGTGAATATCAATGGGATATTCCAAGAGAGTTCACTCAGGCAGCACAGCCAGTATGAATCAGAAGTATCTTTCTTTTTTTGGTCTCAACCAAGCTTCAGGCTCAGCTCAGGTGTCCTAGCTTGGTGCAAAGCAGAATTGATGTCATGCTATAAGCAGGGCAGCTCAAATGTGTGTTGACCCACCACACAAAAAGCTAAGAATAGTAGATGCAAGTTGTTCCACATAAGACTTAAAATAGTAGCTCAGCATACCCTCATCCCTCTGATTTCCTTACATGCTTGGAAACACTCAAGGTCAGAACTCTGCCAGCCACATACAAAAGCAACAAGCTAAAGGTCATCTGAGATTGGGTCAGCACTGTGTTTGGTCTTGCTGGCTCACCAGCTCCCAGTGAGGAGTCCCAGTTAGCTAGCAGAGAGCAACTGTGCCCATCACAGCCCCTCACAGCCCCCACCCATCCCCACGAGCTCCAGCAGCACCTCAAGCATAACTTGGGATCAAGTTCAAGCAGCCTCCACAGGACTCAGCACTACAAACCTGTTGCTCATGTTTACAGCTGCACTATCAGCCCTCACAGGATCACAACTACGTGCTCAGCTGACACACTGCAGCCTCTCCTGCTGTGCTGAGGAGCCAAGGGTGGCCTCACACCTCAGCACATCTGGGTTTCCTCCCCAGCAAGGTACAATTTTTTATTTTGCAGGCTCTGTACCTCATTCCAGAGCCAGGAGCAGCACACAATCACTTACAGCCCTGGGTGGGGGGGAGCTCAGGGGCTGTGCTTGTCACCAGCAGCCAGCCAGAATAGCTCCATTCCACTAGAACCTATTTTCAGCAAAGTCACATCCTTCATTTAGGCAGTTTCTCCACTTGGGAGCCTGGCCTGGCTCTCCCAGCATCTAGTTTCTGTTCCTACCTCACCTCAGCAGTCGGGCAGCTACAAAACACTGTACTACATCTACCCTTGTGGGTGCCACACCTTCCCCAAATTCCATTTAACTTTCACAGTCATCGCTGTGAGAGAGACAAAGGAGTTGGGAAAGAGCAGCCAGGCACAGCGACAGCAGGCCCTCGCTGCCGGGTGGGCCGTTCCTGCTTCGGAAGGGAAGCAGCGGGGAGCAGAGCCGAACCCGAGACCGCCTGACCCTCCTTCGGTCTGAGATCACCCGCGCTGGCGCGCTGACCGCCCGATGAGCGCAGCTCCCTCCCCGCGTTACGGCTGGATACGGGGCCGGTGCCGCGCTCCAAAGGCCGGAGCGGCGGGTGCACCGCCGCGACAGGCAGCGGGACCGGCTCGCCCAGGCCCCAGCGCGGGGAGGCTCGGCTCGGGCAGCCTCCGAGGCCGGAGCCCCCCGCCCCGTTGACTCCCGGCCGCCCCAGGCCCCAGCTCACGCAACCGGACGGCGCAACCGGGACGCGGCGGCCTC
>VZTU01023637.1:333-13888 GCA_013400835.1 Zapornia atra
AATCTCTCTCTCTCTCCTGCCTCATTGGAAATAGGAGAGAGAGGCCCAGGAGGGTCTGGTCAGTGCAAAGCAGGTCCAGAGTACGTGGGAGAAGGTCCCAGCCCCAGCAGTTCACGTGCAGCCTGGCAATAACCGCGAGCACACAGTACAGGTGATGGAGCAGGACTACATCCCCCAGCGCCCTGTGTTGCTGAGCTGGGTGAGACCCAGCGCTCCGCACCCAGGGCCGCGGCTGCAAGCCTGCAGCATCCCACCTCCCGCCGCGAGCAGCGACTCCCAAGGTCACTGCTGTGCAGGCACCTCGCTGCCTCCTGGTTCCCCTCCCCGGCGCTCCAGCTGCAAAGCCAGCCAGGGGCCGTCTGCAGCGGGAGGGCTGCAAGTCTTTGTGGTGTCATTAGTTTCCTGCGAGCAGAGTCAGCACGGCACCTGGCAGCGTCGGCTCTCTGCCTCCTGTGACCTGCTGCTGACGCTGCTCACGCCCGGGCGGCCCCACCGTGGCATCTGGGGATGCAGCATCTGCGCCCCATCCCTGCCTTTTAGCCATGGGCAGTGATTTCAGCTCCCCTTCTCCCCAGACAATCCCCCGTGCCCCTTCCAGGGCACAACAACAGGGTGTGTGGCAGGGGACTGAGCTCCACTGCCTGCGCCCAGCTGCGTGCCTGCTGGAAACCCTCAGGCTGTGGGTTTGAAAACACCGATTAAACAAAAGCAGCCAGCACCTCTGACAAGGAGGGTCGGGCAGCTCTGAACACGCTGGCACCACCTGTGACCCACGGTGATGCGACAACGCAGCCATGTGAGCACAAACACATCCTGGCAGTGAACCAGCACTGCAGAGAGCTTCACTGGTCACCAAGAGCTGGTCACCTTGTGCCAAGCAGGTAGAGGCAGTGCTACCACCTCCAGCATCTGCTGGCCGGCTCCTGAACCATCCTGAGCAGCTTATTTCCCCAAAACCTGCCATGCTCTTATCCTCCCACACTGCCCAGCAGGTAACAGCAGCATTGTTCCTTGTCCTCTTGACCCTGGCCTTGGGAAATGGGGCTGTTAGCAGTTCCACACTCACCCAGGGAGGCTGTACCAGCCTTGCTCTGTCTCCTGCCTCTCTCCAGGCTATTAGCAATCCTCCTCAGCCACAGCACAGCCTCTCTGAAGTGCCTGTGGTCCAGCCGGATGCGAGCCAGGAGCAGAGACGCCAGGAACCTGGTCTGGCTGTGGTGGCCAGCTGAACAGGGCCACATCAGAGCAGGTCCAGGCCTGGCCTCAGCTGGACGGGTGGGAGCAGCCCTGTCACCCACGGCAGCAGCTGCTGGGGGGCAGGGCTGAAAGTGCCCGTCTGGTCTTGGCCTGTGCCTTTAGGGAAGAGCCTTCACCTGCGGTTCATTGCTGCCCTTTGATCTGCAGGGCTTGACGTTGCTGCAGGGAGGAACTCGAGCAGCAGCACAGAGGGAAGGGCTGGCGAGGCCGTGCACAGCTCAGCATAGAGCCTGCCAGAGGTCCTACAGAATAAACCCACGTGCACAGCCCACTTCAGAGACCCTACATTAACAGACCAACATCCTCAGCCTTGCCCTGGCTTCCTTGCCCACCCTGGAGGATCCCTCTGGAGGAAAGCAGCACATCAGGCCAGAGAATTCTTCCCCTGTGAGCCCTGAGCTTCTGTTTGGCAAGGGTGCATCCCTCCCCAGCCACAGCAGTGTGGGTGAGAGAGATATTCCCAATCCCTTGAACCCTCCTGTGCCCAGGCAGAGACTGTGGAGCCCTGCTTACTCTCCCTGATCCCTGAGAAGGGGCTCCTCATCCTCAAGCCAGAAGTCACTCCGGCTCCACCTCCCCGAGTAACTCCTGGGCCTGAGCGTGGTCTTGTAATCGCCCACAATGCTTGGTTGGTCCTTGGACACAGTTTTGGCCTGTGCTAAACACGGGAGGTTCAGGAGAGGTCACAGGCCAGGGTCCTTTTCTAGAGGAAACATGGATGCAGCCACTTCCAGGCAGAGAGGAGAGCTGAGCTGTGTGCCTGTCCTGTGGCTCCTGCCTGACCGTTCAGCCCCGCTCTCTGCTGGGGCATGGAGGATCGGGGTGATGTTGCTGGGCTCTGGGTGTCCACGGGAGCCTTTTGCCTGGAGGTGACCAACACCACAGCCACATATGTACAGTGATGCTCTGTCCATGCGTTGGAGGGGCTGGAGAGCAGAGCATCAGCTCTCTGTGCACTAGCAGGATGGGAACTTTCCCTTGTCCCGGTGCACTGTCCAGAGCCTGTCCAGGCAGTGTAGGCTGAAAGCAGTAGGAGCTGGAGCATGGCCCAGCGTGGGGAGGGAAGGCAGCTGCACTGTGTTCGCCCTGGAAGCCACCATTATGCTGCTGCTTGCAGCTGATTCAATCACAGCTCTTTATTGCTTCTCCTGGCTGTCAAAAATCTCATTAGGTTTAGAGAGCTCCGTGAGCAGTGCTGCCGGCCTCTCCTGCCTCCTGCCTGAGTCAAGGCAACCTGGCCTCCAGAGAAGGGCTTCAGCACACTCCAAAAAACCTTCCCTCACAAAGCAAGGGCAAGGAAAGCAGGTGTGGAGTTGTTCTACACGGGGGCACCTCTACACCACCGCAGAGCGAGGGAGCAGGGCTGCCAGTGCACATCAGCCTCGTACCCCATGGTGGGTAAAAAATCCGGAGGCAGAGTGGGTCCTAGTCAGCCTCGTTGGTGGCAAACAGGTGTAGCTGATGGTCCCAGGCCAGCAGCAGCAGAAGCAAATGCTATTTGAGCTGGGACAAAGCGGTGGCAGGGCTGCCTTGACCTGGGATCTCTGCTGGCCCCAGTGAAAGGGCACTGAGATGAATGGGTCGGGTCTTTGATCCGGCCGTGCCCCGTGTGCTGGAGCCCTGTTCCTAGGCAGCATGCCACCACAGCACACTGATGCCTTTGATTAGCTTGGCCTAATTTCTGTCCACCTGTGTCATGAGTGGCTTGCCACCCCACCCTGCCGAGCTCTTGTTCTGCCGTGGCTGGTGATTGCACCACCACTGGGCAAACTGGTCTCCTGGGGTAATTACAGCCAGGAGAGACCCAGTGCTGCGGGCTGTGGGTGAGCCCAGGGTGTCATCACTGGCCCAGCAACTGGCATGTCAGTCAAACCATGATGCAGCATGACTCCTTTCCAAAGGGGCATTGGGAGCATCCGTGTGGATGCCCTGTAACCTGGGCAATCAAAAAGATGGACAAACATCGGCATCGTCTTGCCAAGCTCCACGGGGGGAGGCCAATAACCTCCTCCCAGTGCCAGGCAGACTTGACTTCCCCCACGAAGGGGATGGATGCTGCATCCCCCACGAAAGGGGTGATGCAGCATCCATCCTTCCTCCCCACTGCCTCCTGCCTGGGAACCTGTCTCCCCAACCTGCTCGTCTCACGGCCCTGGGTTTCCTGGGGATTTGTGATGGCCAAGGGGAAGCAGGCCAGGCTACGTGGGGGTTCTCTGTGGGAGGTGGTTGCAGGAGATGGAACCTTCCCTTTTGTCCTGGTCAGCTGCGGTGCTGCTGTGGGTCTGACTTCTGTAGGTCTGTCTTCTCAGGGTCTTCCCTTTGGCTTGATCCCGGGCTGGAAAGGCACATGACTTTATGCACGTATTTATACAACAAAGGGCAGCTTGGGCTCTGGGCACCACGCCATCCCCACCACTCACCCTGACTGACCAGGGCGCAGCGCTCTCCTCCCTCCTTCTCCTCCACCTGCCCAGCCTTTGTGGGGAACAGCGTCACGCCACGGCAAGCCTTGGTCAGAGGCTGAAGGCTGGGGGAGGCCAGCAGGCTCCCAGCAGGTTCTGCAGGGCCACACACTGAGGGAGTGGGTGAGCAGGGGACCAGCCCAGACCTTGGCTCTGTGTGTGTGAGGGAAGCTGCTTTGGGGAGGCACAGCACTCTGCCGATGGCAATCCCACGCTGAGGACATGGACAAACATCCTGGGGTGGGTCAGGCCGGGGGCTGTGCCAGCTCTGGGCAGCAGCAATGCCTCCCCCAAGGCAGCACTGGTGCAGTGCCAGGCAGGCTGTGCAGCCCCCAGAAGACCAGCTAACAACACCAGTTGTGCTCCGCTTCGCCGGGGAAACAGCTGCTTGGCTTTTCCTTCCCTATTCATCTGGTTCCTTCCGGACTCAGGATATTTTGGGCACTTCTCAGTTGCCAGCTACCCTGGGTGGCACAGGCAGCTCCTCAGGATTCGCTTTCCTCTGGAAGCTGTACAGGCTGAGGACTGAAAAGCAGAAACGCCAAGCCCTTTGAGACCTGTGTGTGGAAGGAGAGACTCAGGGCTCCACCAAACACATGCGCTCCATCAGCTGCCTGTGAAAAGAGAGCTGTGACATGTGGGGCCAGCATGTGGGGCTGGGTGGAGCATTTGAAAGGGAGCAGTGTGCGATGAAGGAGGTGCAGGGTGAAGGGTTTGCCTAGGAGACAGAAAGCAGCTTCACTCAGGCAGGAAGAGGGCTCCCAGGGGCAGATGCAGGGCTATGTGAAACATGGGAGGCAGCAGGAGCAGGTCAGAAGTATTAATCGTGGAGTAGAGAGCCTGTCCTGAAAGTGGCATCTTCACACAGCAGGGTTTGGGGGGAAGCTAGTCTGGCCTGAGATGTTGCTTAAAATTTTACAGTTCCCACCTGCTGGGCTTAGATGTGTTCCCTGTCCAAGAACCAGGGTGGGACATACTGAAGATGGCCCTGGGGATGGAAGCAGGAGTGGCTGGGCCAGATCTGGAAGTGCTTGGAGGAAAGCAGAAGCTGGAAAACCCATTTCTGAGCACATCTTCCCCAAACCAGAACACAGCATCCCACTTCCTTCCAGATTTACTCCACCCTGCTCCCAGCTGCGAACTGCTTATGTCCAATTTTGTGTGCTAAAAATACCTTTCTGGGCAGTCAGCAAATGTGCAGCCAGATGGGAGAAGGTTTCAGTCTGAGGGTGAAGGGATGCGGGGATGTACTTGAGGTAGGAGTGGGCTGCAGGACAAAGCCAGGCTGGGTGGGGGGCCATGGGGTGGCTGACACTGCAGAGGGACGTGTATCAAAGCTGCAGTGCCAGGGCAGAGAGTCTTGCTGGGCTTGGGCTGATGCTTCTGGGAGAGGAACGTGGCAGGGAGCACGGACAGATGGACTTGGAATGGTGGGAGATGCTGTGTGTAGAGCCGGCAGCAGGTCCTGCTCCCTCCTCTGCAAACAGGTTGCTGCAACAGTCAGAGGGTAGAGGAAGTAAGGGTGACAGAGCCCTGGGACAGGCTGCCCAGGGGGGTGTGGAGTCTCCTTCTCCGGAGAGATTCCAGACCCATCTGGACACCTCCCTGCGTGACGTGTCCTGGGGACCCTGCTTTGGCAGGGGGGTTGGACCCGGTGGTCTCTGGAGGTCCCTTCCAGCCCCTACAGCTCTGTGATTCTATTAAGGAGGGAGAAGGGATAGTTATCCAGCCCTCAGCACCTGCCACAGCCCGTCCCAGCACCCAGGAGTGCCCTCCTGGGACCCCTGCACCTTGCCAGGCTGTCCCCCATTACATCTCCTCTCTCAGCCCACCTGGCTTGTGGGGTGCCAGGCCACTGTCAGAGCTGGTGGCTCCCTAAGCCACCCTGGGAGCAGAGATGGCAGCCTTGGGTGGCCAGTGCCACGAGAGGGAGTCCCTGCCCTGGCTGCTGCTGCCAGCTGGGTGTCTCAATGCCACCCCTCTCCCTGGCCAGCATGCCTCCCTGCAGATCTCCCAGCTATTTGGCTGTGTCCCAGCCTGACTGTGATAACCCATTATGATCAGACCATCACCCTGGAGAGACTCTCTGCACTCCAGCACTGTTGGGGCTTCCCTTGTACTCCTTCTGACCATAGGTCACCCGGCTCTGGGTGAGATGTGCTGTAGAGGATTGGGGCATCTGGGTTTTATCATCACCTTGGGGAAGGGGCTGGAGCACCCCTAAGTTCATGTTGGCACAGTGCACTGGCCTTTTCCCCCTGGCATCACTGCAAGATCCCTGCATGGAAGAAGATTCAGGTATGGTGAGGCCAGGAAGGTTGCTAGAGGGGTGAGGGAGACCCACCTGGGGTCGGGCTGGGATCTAACTGGGATCCTGCAGGTATCTGCCATCTTTCCCTGCCAGAAGAGCCTCCAGGCTCTGGCAGGACAGGGCTGCCCTGACCAAGGCAGATGCTGCATCCTGGAGAGGAAGCAGCACCACGTGGGGAGCCAGGTTCCTGGATCACATGAGTGAAGTCACTGTCAGACCTCACAAATAGCAGAAATATATTTGGGGCTTATACCTGTCCCTGCCCTATACCTGCCCTCGAGGGAGCCCAGCGTGGGGCAGACCTAACAGATGGACTTTATGCATTGATGTTCCTGATTGGACCTTAGGAGAGATGTAGCTTCCAGAAAATCCTCAGTGTTGCTGCTCTGTGGAGGTGATGCAGGTAGACACCCCAAAGCACTGTCCCATGGTGCTGAGGGGCAGAAGACCTGGAGAGTGTGAGCAAACCAGCCCTGAGTTTATGGCTCAAAACAACGAGCATCAAGGGAACTCCCTCCCATACCCAAAACCCCTTCCTGACTTAGCCAGGGGCAGGACTAAGCCTCCATCCAATTCCAGGAAGACGCTTTCTCCCCTAGAACTGGGTACGCTGTCCTTCTCAAGGCATTTCACCTCCTAGAAGCCACTGAGAAGGTGGAGCTGAGAACAGGGTAGCTGGAAGGGTTGGAAGGGAAGGAAAAAACCCCCACATGTGGGTGGTTCAGAAGCTTATCAGATCTGGAGGGTCTCTTGGTGGGGATCAGCAGCAGGGTTGCTGTAGATGGGTCAGTTCAAGGTAACGGAGAGATTTCAAGGCGGAAGTGATGCATGATGAGAGCACCCTGGTATGGGCTTGGGCAGGTGAACCAGGGGTGCTCCCCTCAACATCCACTGTCATGTAATGGGTAAGACGTGTGGTGGAGCCTCCCGTTAAGTCACGAGGTTCAGAAAGGGCCCCCTTGCTTTCTGAACTCCTGAAAGAGGCATGGATAGGCCCAATCTGAGTCCCAGACTTGGCCAACAGTTTATGTCTGAAGGAGTGTATGTAATACCACACAGAGTCGAAGTTTCCCTGTCAGGACACCCAAAGGACTTCCCCTGGAACCGTTTGGCAAAGCTGAAACTGATAGAAAGTTCATGAAAGTGACAGATATGAAAGTTCTGATGAACACACTCGGGGCAGTACTGGTTGTGTGTGACCATGATTATAATTAAAATGCTACGATTATTATAAAATGCTAGCTAAGCTGTATCCTGGGTATCCTCACCAGAGGGGTGAGGTCACAACTGCTTACTAAGAAGGCATCCCTTCTTTGGGTGGAGGAGAAGGAGCACAGCCCATTAACTGCCTCTTCAGGGTCTTCATCCTTTTTAATTCTCCAGTCCTGGGGGTTAGCTTCCTCAATTCCCTTTATACCCTAATCTTAGCCCTTCCCACCCAGGCTGATGTTTAACATGATCTGGCTGGGGAATCACATACTCTAGTCACCCCTGCTTAGCATGCACTGGTTTGGGCTCACTGGCACATTCAGAGGTGCCAGCTTGGATATTAATTTTGCAGTTAGAAAACACCTTGGCCTTCAAAACTCTGCGTAGGGACCATCTGTCTGTTTATCCTGCAGACTCTAGCCCAAGGAAGGCCGCCCTGCTGCCGTGAGGGTCCCTCTGTCTGCCTCTCACACCAACACTGCAGATCTCCATCCACAGAATTTGCATAAGAGATGGGCAGACACCTGTGCTTTTAACTTCTTGGGTTCAGTTCCCCTATCCACGCCTGGATCTGGGGGGAAAGAGGAGCGAGGCAGACCTGCGAGTGTTTCGGAGGTGTCTGTGGGGTCAGGGCTGGGCTGAGGCACCCAGGAGACTCCCCGCCCCACCCCCAGCTGAGCTTGGACCTGCTGCTGGCAGGCAGATGCGTGAAGAGGAGCCCTGCGGCCGGTGGGACGCTCTCTCTCCAAAGAGGAAGCTCCTTGCACCACATGCCATCTCCCTGCCTGGCTGTTTCATTTCTGCCTCTGCACCTCTCTCTCACTGGGCCGCGCCGGTACCTGTCCCCAGCGCCTCGGGCCGAGCCCGGCCCGGCAGCACCGTGCCAGCATGGCCCTGGGAGCGCTGGCTCTGGCCTCTCTCCTGGCCCTGGCCCCCCCGCTGCCGGCACAGGGACAGAAGGACGCTGGCCCCAAGAACCAGAGGGGAGCCAAGGAAGCAGGTAGGAGCGGGGTGCCCCTCTCTCTCTTACAGAAAGGGTTTTGCTGCTCCTCTCCCTGTACTTCTGCTACGTGGAGTCACCCTGCTGAGCACGCAGCAGTGCTGGAGAGGATGGAAGCTGGTGTCTGCATCAGGCCTGAGATGGTTGGGCATCTGCTGGGTTGCGCTGGGGGGGAAGCTCTGTTCGGGGATGGAGGGCAGCAGGCCTCAGTGTGCTGGGAAAGCAGCTGATCATCAGTGCTGGGAAAGCCTCCATCAGCATGGGAGCTACAATGTCCTTTTGGGGAGTGGGCATCGTCCTTGGGAGCAGGAGGTAGCTGCTCTTTGCAGTAGGGGCTGGGGGTTTGAGGGGGGGCGGGTCTGAGGTGTGAGTCATTGCCTCTGCAGGGAAATGGGAGCAGAAGTGGCTTGCCAAGTCATTGGATGGGTCATGACTCATGTTACCCATCACTGGTGGCTGGAGGGATGCTATCCTCCAAACAACTGGAAACCCTCAGCTATCCAGGGCAGGATGGAGCCTATTTCACTCAACTTAGCAGCAGCTCCTGCCCCTTTCTCCCACTCCCCACAGCCCATCCCTGACAAGCCCCCTCAATAGTCATGCATCTCCCCTCCTTGGCTTGAGGAGTCCCAGCTGGAGGAGGCTGTGATGGACTTGGAAGAGGTATTTGCCCTAGGTGCAATGGGAAGATCACTTGGATCTGTGGCTGCAGAAGCGTGGGGCACAGCACTGAGGTTCTGGCTGTTACCCTCTACTGCACTGCTGGTGTCTGCAGCAGTGAGGAAGGCTGTTGGGAGTCTTGAGGCAGGGGCAGAGCTTACTTTTGCACCAAGAAGAAAGCCCTTGTGCTAAGCCAAGCCCCCAGAAGACCTTTTTCTGCAGTCGTTACTCTTCCAGTGTCACCAAGGAATCATGCCTGCCACAGACATACACTTTCTTCACTTTATCTCTGTGTCCAGGGTCCTTGCTGTTCAGGGATTAGCCATCAACATCTGAACGATCCACGAGCATTTCCTAGACCAGACATGTGCTACTTGCAGACAGTGCAGGTGTCCCAGTTTGCTCACGTTCCTCAGTGAGGTCTGCATGAGGCAGCCTTGTGCTCCCACTGCTAAGCCCGTTCTTGTCCCCTGGCCTTGCCAGCAGTTTCCTCACTGACTCTTCTTCTTGATTTCTACTCCCTTACAAGTCCAACCTGCTTGTCACTCTGTCTTCTTGCGCAGCCAATCATCATCAGCCTCCTGACTGAGACAGGCTGTGCCCTTGCTGCATCCCTCGCCCCCCTTCTGTGTAAGGGTGTTTCTCTGCTCAGCCTTTCAGGTTTTAGAGCATCTTGGGGGCAGCCAGCTTTTGGGACCTGCTTCCTGGCAAGTACAAATAGGAAAGAAAGTTCTTCCCAACCGGTGCTCCTTGAGCTGTGGTTGTTTTTCCCACAGAAGAAGGATTTTGACCCTGCTGGCTCGTGCCCCTGCTCAAATGCTCAGTCACTGGGCTCTGGCAGCTTCCTTGGGGGTGAGATGGCCCCATCTGGAAGGGTGCCGATCACCCTCACTTCAGGGGATTGGCAGACATGAGCACCTGTCAGGATGAGGCCCCAGACCCCAGGGGCATCAACCCTCCCAGCACCCTCAGGTGCAGTGCAGGAGGGGAGCCTGCAGCCCCTCCTGCCCACCCAGGCACTGCCGAGGGATCCCAGCCAGTAAGATCCAGCAGCCCAGGGGATGCTGCTCTCTCCTGAGCTCTCTTCCCTGAAATCAGGGGCTGTGGCAGGGTACCAGCCCTATGAGTCTCCTTTGCCTCTGCACAAGTTCCTGGCTTGGCCCCAGGAGGCAGCTTCCAGCACCCTCACACTCCACTCCATGCACACAGACTTCACCGGTCACTCCACTGAAAACGAGCCTTCTTTGCCCTTCCCTAGCAGGCATGTCACCCAGACCTGCTCAACTAGTGCAAGCAAGAGTCCTTCAGGAGACATCAGGGTAGGAGGTAGCCCCCCCTTGAATTAGGATGAGACACCTCTCTTCAGCCACATGCATCCCTGCAACTGCCCACTTCCTGCCAGCCAGCACGCATGAGGCTGGGCTCCCTTACACTGGAACAGGGGCATCACCACACTTCCCTTATCTGGTAGCAGGTTTTTACCCCATCATCTCAACCCTGCACCCTGGTCTTCCACCACAGAGGACAGTGGCTGCCACGCCCATGGTGTTGCTCAGGTAGGAAACGTCCTCCCCCGCAGCTGGATCCTTTCCAGTGCCCTCAGACCACAAACAAAAGCCCTGGCAGCCCTGAAACCCCTGACTCAGTCCATTCCTAGTTAGACATCCCCAGCACGCACTTCCCCCTGTCCCACCACTAAACCCCCCCTGAATTAGAACACACACCCTCACGGTTCTGCCCCAGGGTGACACCCAGGATCCTTCCCACCCCAGCAGAGTGTCCTTCACACAGAGGAAGATGTGAAGCTCCCTCTGACTGGGACCCCAAGCTGTGGTCTACCCCAAACCAGAGCAGCTATGCCTTGAAAGATCTGGTGGAGCTGAGATGTGCTGGGGGGTACACGCCATCGGTCCCCCAGATCAGATGCATTTCCAAGGGGATCCAGACCTTCTGGAACAGGAATGCCACCTGCAAGGGTAAGCACAGCCCCATGTCAGCCTGACCCTGAGGTCCTGAGCTGGCAGCAGATAGGGGGACAGCCCAGGAATGGGGAAGCTTCATGCTTTGGCTTCCCCGCCTTGTCCTGGCAGTGCCAGGGCACCTTTTGCCCCAGCACCTTGCTGCAGGCAGCTGCTGCGGGTCTGTGCTCCTGGGGAGGGGTTCAAAGGCAGGAACTCTTCCTGCCCAGTATCTCCTGCCTCCACATGGAGAGCTGCATCTACTGAAGCTGGGAGGAGGAGTAGCAGCTGGAGGGGTTCAACTTGAGCCTTTGGTACTTATCGATTCCTGTTTCCCTGGGGGGAGATTCTCTGTGGTTTGGGTGAAGTCTGGTGAGAGGCTATCACTGCTGCATGCTCACCTGGACATGATGGGGGGGCAAGGGAATGAGTCTCAAGCACGCCCTGGGTGGGGGGAACCCAGGGGAGGCTTGGGAGTTGGGGTGATGTCAAATCCTGTCCTGCTGAACAGTGTCTGGGCACCTGGTGGGAGTAGAAGGGCTCTTGTGTGTGTCAGGTTGAGTAGTCATAGTCATGGAGAGGAGAGAGCTGTCCAAAGCCTCTGTTCCTGCAAGCTAAATACCCCATATTCACTCAGCCTCCCCTGGTATCCCTATGTTGCTAGGATAGACAGCTTCATCTTTTCAGCAGTGTGCTGTCTCACAGGTACCCTGGCAAAGTCTGGAATGGGGAAGTGCTCCCTGTCTAAGAGCCATCAGCACTGCCTTGTCACTGCAGGGTTCCCTGACATCTCTTACGAGGGATTCAATTCCTAGCCCCGTCCCTATGTGTACAGGCAGTGTCTCTTTTGCTGCTCTGTAGCCTGCACTGTGGATGATCTTCCTCCTGGTCCCAACTCAAAGGCTCCAATCAGGACCTCTCCTGTTGCTCATTGCATAGGAAAGCTCTAAACAAAGAAGTCAGCTCCAGCCACCAGGATGCCATGGCGCTACCAGGGTCAGGTCCTTGGACCTTCAGACCCACAGTTAGCCCCCTTCCCAGTGGGCTGATCCTCTGCCAGCATCCAAATGAGGCACAGGCTTACTTTGTAACAGAGCAGAGGATTTATGGCTGCAATAAGGAGCTGGCAAAAAGATCTTGCCCTGTCCTCCAATGCCTGACCAGTCCCCCTCCCTGAGATGGACTCACTCTTTCACGCTGATAGGAAACTGCTCCAAACCCCACGAGGATAGAAGAGTCCAATTTGTGTCAGGCAAAGATAGCTACAAGAAGAATTAAGAACTGATGCTGAACTGCCCTGAAGATATCAAGCCATCCTTCCCCAAGGTTAAATGTGCAAGGGAATTTCTACAAATGAGTTCTGGAGAACCAGTCTATGGAGATGCCTGGTGAGGCAGGAACAGCACAGGTGCCTGGGTGCACACTGAGAGCACTGCAGAATGTATTGGCGAGTGAGGCAGCAACTGCTACCCCATATCCTCTCTCCACCCTCACAGATTCAGGATGTACCATCTGAGAACAACAGAAGTGGGAAGGGACCTCTTGAGAGCATCTGGTCCCACCCCCGGCTAAAGCAGGATCACCTAGAGCAGGTTGCACAGGATCACGTCCAGGCAGCTGTTGAATCTCTCCAGAGAAGGAGACTCCACAGCCTGTCTGGGCAGCTCTGTCACCCTCACATGAAGAAGTTTTCCCCCATATGCAGCTGGAACTCCCTGTGTTCCAGTTTGTGCTCACTGCCCTTTGTCCTGTCACTGGGCACCACTGAGAAGAGTTTGGCCCCATCCTCCTGACTCCCACCCATTAAATATTAATAAGCATTAATCAGGTCTGGTCTTCTCTTCTCCAGGCTGAACACCCCCAGGTGCTCAGCCTTTCCTCATGAGAGAGATGCCCCAGTCCCCTCATCATCTCTGTAGCCCTCCCCTGGACTCTCTCCAGCAGTTCCCTGTCTGTCCTGAACTGGGGAGCCCAGAGTTGGACACAGCACTCCAGGTGTGGCCTCACCAGGGCAGAGCAGAGGGGGAGGAGAACCTCCTTTGACCTCCTAGCCAAACTCTTCTTACTGTACCCCACACTCGATGACTGATTGTGATGCTGCTCAGCTGACTCAACACAGTCCTTCCTTGCTGCTGTGCTGCCCATGCAAAACGTTGAAGCAGACAGCCCAGCCAAGAGGGAAGAGACAAGGTAGTGCCAGCTGGGCAAGCTGATGGCTCCTGCGGTGGTTCCTGAGCAGGTGAAGTGTGGGGCCCTGAAGATGGGTGCCAGGGCCTGGGGCAGGATGCATGGCCAGCACCAAGGTGCCCATGGAGAGGCCATGGTCCTTGCTGTGCCTCCCTGGGGTACACAGGTCTGCTTGCACCCCCGCCTGCCTGACAGCGCAGGTAAGGGGGCCTGTGAACATCTCCTACAGTCCCTGGAGCTGGAGGGACTGAAGAGAACCTAAAGTGATCAGGGCTGGGTCAGCCCTTGGCATTGGGGCTGGAGCTGGGTGTGTGTGTGGAAAGAGTGATGCCCTCCCTCAGGTGTTGGAGATGCAAGACTGCTCTGGGCAGGGGCAGATCTGTGCTGAGTGTGGGGATGGCTCTGTGCAGGTAGGTCAGTCCTCAGGTCAGGTGGGTTGGGAAAGGTAATGTGGGAAACTCCTTATGTGGGTTGTGGTAACACCCAACTTCACCTCTGCCAGAAACATGCC
>VZTU01023644.1:0-24140 GCA_013400835.1 Zapornia atra
TATCAAGATATGATTTTAGATAATAGCAATATAAACCATGCAGGGACAAAGTTGTACTTCCTCCCTCCACCCCCCATACAGCATAGCGAGCAAACAAAGTCTCACTGGCATTTTAAAATGACTTCTTTTAAAGCACGATTTGTTGAAATAGAACGGACTAATTCTGTGTTTAACGGTGGCATGCAGACACCTCAGGCATCATTAGCTGTTTTTCTCTGTCAGCTATTTTCAGAGGGCAAGGATTTTGTGACATTCATTCACCAGCTGTGCATAGCTTTTGCTCAAGGCAGGTTTTAAAAAAAGATTATATTATGATGCATTAAAAATATAAGTTTATAAAGACAAAGGGGAGTATAACCTGAGTGCAGTGCACGCATTTGGTTTAGAGAAGACCTGTCTCAGCCGGATTTCCCTGTACGTTCTAAGGGTTTTATAACTTACAGCTATCACATGCACTGTGTTTATTGTCATATTTTGAAAGCATACTGTCATAAAATTTTACCTGCATTTACAAAATAACCATTTTTATTTAATTTGGTTTCAATTCTGTATCTGGAGTCTGGGCTTGTGAGAGCATCCTGCTACACAAAGCCACGCTCTGTACCCTTAGCACAGAATAAATACGAGTGTATGGGGAGCCTGGAAGAAAAATACCTGTTCCCTAAAGAAGGTGTGCCATCTGGTTTTGTATTCTGAAGTTAATTATGTAAATTTTAGGCATTCCATTTGGAGTGCCTTTTCTGGCAGAAGCAAGATGAATGAGAGCAGTGCAAACTGCTGGTCATTCATCCTTGTGCTGTAGAGTTAAAAAAATGCATTGGTGCATATTAAAAGATTAGTTTTTATCAGAATGGTTTGGTAGTATCTGAACTACTGTAGTTCTTTCCTGATTAAACTTTCCCAGGCTGTGGCAGCAGTGTGTCAAGTGGCCATTGCACTAGGATTCCTAGGCTTTTCTTAATAATGCATTTGACATACTTTGCTGGCTGTTAGATCCAGGAAATGATTAAAGCTTCTTGAATGGGTGTACGTTAACCTTCTGATGATATCACTAGGTTCAAAACATAATCCCCTTGAAGAAAAACAGGGCAACCTTAGTAGCATTGAATTAAGTGGGGCACAACTTCAGGGTATAAAGAACGATATTGAGAAAAATGTTTGTTCTTACTGTGTTGTGTTTATGGAGAGCTCTGTACTATAAGGCCTGATTCTAAAGCCATAGGAGTAAAATTGAAAATACCTCTCAAGTTCAGTGGGGTATGAAACAGGTCCTATATAAGCTAATGCAGGTTCCTCAATGACAGACTAAATGGAGGCTATTATTTAATATAAAAGTTGCTCCTTGCTGTTCTTACTCGGCAAAATTTCATTTATTTTGCCCTAAGCATCCTTGCTTCAGAATGTTCCGTGTTATTAATTCCCATCCTATGACCTTCAATGATTTGCAAAAGATACTCTTAGCAATTAAAACTAAATTGAAACAATCCCAGTTCTTTTCACCCTGTTGTCAGTGCTCAGCCATGCTTTTTGCACTGGTGCCTTTCCACAATTCTGCTTACCTCTTCATCTACTGAGATACCCAAATACTACGCTGACCTCAACAGCAAAATAAGGAGAAAAAGAAAAAAAAGGGGGCAAAAAAAAAAAAAAGCTTCCAGATGGCTGTTACTTCCCACATCGCTGCTTTATCACTGAGGATTCTGTAGTATTGAACTCAACCTCTGTGCTTACCCATTGCAAAACTGGCATGCTTAAGGTCGGCCGCTGTATGAGGTTCTGGGAAATCTATTATCAGGCAGAACATTTCACACTTCAGTAAACTCCAAATTAATTACATTGATGGTACATGAATACCAAAAGAAAGTGAGCATAATTAATGCTACTTCAGCAAACATCAGAGGAAATATTAGTGATTTCCAATTGATGATAATGCTAATGTGTTATATGAAAGTATTTTATTACAAATGGTATAATATTGTCTCTTGCAGTGCCTGTGTAATGTGCCAGTTTATTAATTTAAATATGTTTTTATTGGCAATTTAAGATTATATCAGCATGCAAATGTATTTTAATGTAGTCTTAATTATGTGCCGTTTGCTAGTAGGATAGTTTAGGTATGAGGACAGACAATTCTGAAATGAAACAGGAACATGTTATGAAGATATCTTCTGGGGTTTATAGTCCAGCATTAAGAGCTGATGCTATCTCACCACCATCTGTAATTCAGTGAGTGACACACCAAAATATCCCATTAATGGCATTATGCTTTCTATTGTTTACAATCTGAGCCGTAATGCATTCCACCCAGCCTATTGTGGAGTACTGTAAGAGCAGCCACTCTAAAATGAGCTGTCGGCATCCAGAATGCAGTTTCTCACCCAGAAACAATGTAATAAGAAATATAATTAGATTCTCTGATTAGCAGAACGCAGTGAAATTATATAAGGTGTTTCTGAAATTTTTTTGCAGATGTTAGCACTTTATAAATCTGCATTGGAATCTTATTTCGACCACTAAGACTGACTTTCAAGCAACAGTAAGCAGGGTATAGTTAACCACTGAAGCAGAAATCTAGAGTCAATGAGTAATTATTAAGAGCTTTCCAGAATATTAGCTGTTTCAGTTGCTGCAGTGATGGAATAGTCCATTAGATATTTCTGTTTCTGGCAACTCCTGAAAATTGATTCTGATACGAAACAACGAGCCGTTTTGATCAATACTGTAATTACTCTTATTGATGGATTGTTTTACAATGATAGTCATCATTGCAATATGTCTGCTCAGGAGGCATCAAGACTGTCCGCTCCATGCAGTAATGCGCCACAAATATCTGATTCAAATCAACACACTATTGAGACTGGGCTGACAAGCGTGAAATTAATTGTTCCACTTCATGTAAGACCTGCATTCTTCTTTTGAGAGTGTAATTTGTTGCTGTATGTAGCCTGGGAACGGTACAGCCTCCGCGTGGTGTTAGGTGTGGCTTTTCTGGTCTTTGTCTTTTCTCCACAAGATTGGTTCCTTCACCCTTTTAAGCATGAGCAAAGGAATTCATGACTCAAGGGCTCTGAAAAAATTCATAACCTTTCAGGTTTTTGAGGGAGGAATTGCAGATCTTGGCAAGAGGGAAAAAAAAAGTCTTTATGATTCAAGCTATTTAAAGGTTTTAAAATATAGAAGGAACACTGAAGCAAGAAAATCCCAAATCCTTGTGTATCAAAGTATAGTAGAAGCAGTTAATGTTTGGAAGCTGATTTTATTTATTTTTCCAATCTGAGATGTTGCATCATTGCTAGTTTATTTTTTAATGCATGCTTGTACTGAAAATGTTCCCTTCAAATTGCTTTGGTAGAAAAATAGGGACTACATGGACTGAAAGAAAATAGAAACATAAATATTGAGGTGCTGTGCCATCCCAATACAGTCTGTTGATGGTTGGTTGGACAAATCACTTATTAATTAATTGAAGCTAAGTCATGCAACTTTTATTGTGATAGAGTAATGATGGCTGTTAGTACAGTTCAGAAAATTGTGTTCCACTTAAAACTCTGTGTGCTGCTATTTCAAGGATATTATGTTTCAGCTTTGGGTATAGATAAAAAATATTTATGATACGAAAATATTTTAGCTTCAAGGGCTTTACCTTTATCCTATTCCATTTTGTCATTTTCTTCTCTTTATATATAGAGCTTCCCCTCTTAATGGGAAGGCAAGGGTTCTTTAGGATGAACTGGCACGGTGTGTGTGCACTCATGCATATATAAGTTTATTGTTTAAAATCTAATAAAGTCATGGTGGTCTAAGAATGAACTACTTTGAATATGTGAAATATAGAAATAGCTGTGGAAATCACTGTCTGTTTCTCAATCTGCCATCCTGTCTGTCAGTGTCAGACTTGAATGTTTGAGGACAATGCCAATATTTCTGTTGTGAACAGCTGGGAACGACTTTGCAGAAGCGATGAGCCCAGCACAGAGTCCCTGACTTACTTTCATAAAAGTTCGTGTCTCTTCTGCTTGTTGAAGAAAAGTCCTGTGTTAATGCTGCTATTTTCTCCTCAGCATGGGAGACTGTCGATCTTTTTAAATGCTACTTATCCGGGTGACCTCTGTGGGTTTTTTGTGATGGTAATTTCATTGCTTCCAAGGTATATGTAAAAGGTGGGGAGGTTATACTTCTCAAGTGACTTGTGCATCTTGTTTCAGTGTCACTACTGCACTGCTTTCACACATCTTCCCAGGGAGTCTTCCAGTGGTGGAACACTAGTAACAAGTTTTTAGTGCACCCTACGCAGGAGCACAGATGGTTTATTTTTCAAGAATCACTTTTAACAGGCAAACCTCTGCTTCTTGCCCAGCAAAGCTCTTCAAGGACTAGAGCTGTTCTCTGACAGCTTTTATCATAATGCTCCCATGAGGGCTCTTTTTCCTCATTTATGCCCCATGTTTCACATTTGTGTCTTGCTTTATGTTGTGATGGGCAGTAGTGAAGTAATCCATAATGCTATTCTAATGTATTCAGTACCAAATTAGGGAGAGAGAGTCTCAATGCTGCCTGTCAACAAACATCACAGATACTATGTCTCACTGAACCATATCATCTGGTCTGGATGCATCTTGTACCATTCAACTCTGTCCTTTGTCTTTCATAGTAACTATTCCTGCATGCATTTTGTAGTGTTGTGTTTGTAATGACTGGAGTTTGAATGGGTTTCAAACAGGCACCAGTAGCTCAGGTGAGGCTGGATGGGGCTGAGGAGCAGAGAAAGGCAGTGAGGACACCAGTGAGATTGTAGCTGGCATGCTCCTGGGAGCACTGCGGGATAACTGCTCCTCTGAGACTGGCAGAGGTTTACTTATGGGCCTCCCAGTTTGGACTTCAGTATCAATGGAAAGACCCCTAATGAAAGTTAAAGTCTGTTCCTCAGCAGAGTAGATGATGCGTTGATAGTGCCATGTTGCTGAAATTTATTGTTGTTAAACTTAACATTGTATTCCTGAAAGTGAGTAAATAATTGTAAATATTGTATAATACTCAGGAAAATACAATAAGAAAAAACTACTAGTCCTGATCCTTGTCTAAACCTACCTTCTAGTTAACATCTCAAGCCCTTTTTTTTTTCTGATGCTCTAAATTAGCATTTTTCCACTATTTCCATTGATGTTAAAGACATCTCTGTTAACAAGGATTCATTAAAGGAAAATAATCCACTGTAAAATGACTGGAAAGATGGGTGTTGCTGGTGACTGAAAATCTGCTTTAGCTGCAAAGGCGTTTCCTGAGCAAGTGCTTACAAAATATTGATGGAACACTTGTCTAACGACAAAGCTGGTATTTGTAGTCATTAATAGTACTTCATGTTGGAAAGCATGAAAGGAATAAAAATAGACTGAGGATGCATGCAGTCATCCCATCAAATATGGGGTGGGTTTCTGCTTGGCTTACATTAATGCTGCATTGCATTACACGTGTTGGCTTGCTGTATGGTTTTTATCTTTACAATTAATAAAATACGAAGAATTTAATGCCAAAGATTAAACTTGCTACATAGGTATACCTGAGTGAACTTTTGTTTGCAGAAGCCTGCTTAGCTGCAAGAAGTCCAGAACGTCAGAGTCCATTTATATTAATTTCTCTGCTTCTGCCTTTTGATTGTTTATCACTTTTAGAGAAGAGCCTTTTCAAAGTGCTTTGAAAAGCTGGATATCGTATACAAGATTGAAATACTGTTTAAGTGTAGCAGATACTTGAAAGTATTGTTAATTTAAACTTTATTCCATATTTATTTTTAAATCCACCGAAAAGCTTTTAAAGATGACTTACAAGCATTCAGTGATTACTTATAAAACATAATACTCCTCTGAGTGATCCTAGAGGCACCTACTAAGGCTTGAGGTTAGTAGTGTGTGTCAGTAGGTTCAGAGAATCAAGAAGAATTCAGAAATGTTGCATCCTGGAAAAAGTGGTTTCCTTAAATCAACTTCCTTAAGTGGAAAGAAAAAAAAATTTGGAATTTTATGAAAACTGAAAGAAAAATCTAAATCTTCCATGAAAAATTTGGATCAAACTTTGGTCCTGTGCTAATTGAGAGGATTCAGGGTATTTTTTTTTGGGTGGGCATTTTTTTTTTTACTACTTTGTTTTTTGTTTGCTTTCTATCTGAACCAGTTTAAGTTTATACTGTCATCTCAAACTTAAATTGGTTTTCCTGGATGCAGGCATGAATCAAAAACAAATGAAGGTTGTGGCTCAACTCTAGCAAATATAAAAAAAAAATCCTGTCAGAGGTATTTTTCTTTGCTCTTTTTTAGTTGTGCTGCAAGTCAGCAGGGATCTTACTCTTTCAATTATACCTTGTGACAAAGCTTTTGACATTTTAAATTGATTTTTGTTTTTTAGTTTTGCTATACAATTCAGGTGTGTGTATCTATCCATTTCTCCTAAAGAAGCACGTACACAAATTAAGTGCTGTAGTTCTTCAGGGAACTAAAAAGAAAAACAAATAGAAAGGAACACTCTCCCCTCAAACACTCAACTTTTTCTTTTTTGTTTTTGAAGCTCATTATTTTTTGTTGAACTTTGACCGATCCTTGAAATAGATTTTAGTCAGTTCATTGCAAAAAACAAACATTTATCTTTCATTCATTCCTAAGCTAAATAAACAACAAAGCTCCTTCCTGAAGATAGATTATGCTGGGACAACAAAAAAAAAAATGTATCAGACTTCTCTAGGTCAGAAACTCAAAGAACTGCTACTTGCTGACTTTCCAAAATACAGTGGATAGTCTATTGATTGGTCGACTTCTTAATTACCATAATCCTGTCTGCTTTATTGTTATTATGGTATGTGATCACTCACGTTTTATTTTAGCTATGGTATCACATATAACGCTCCCTCAGTCACTTACAGTTCTAAGATTGCCTCTATGTGTATTGATTTTTGGCTTGTTTTATTAGATTGTAAGGAGAAGAAATTCAAAAGCTTGCTTGCTTGATAAATGTCTTACAACTCTAGTTTCTCATAGGAAAGAAATATCAGATCTACGAAGTAGAACAAGAAAATCAAAGTATATGGTTTGCCTTTGGAGAGCAAAGGAAGGAGGGTTGCAGGGTAGAATAATAGGTTTGTAGGACTAAGCATGCTGAAGTATATTGTTGTTGCCCCAAAGATACAGATAACAGCTATTTATCTTCAGCCTGGACAGCTTCACCTGAGATGAAAATTTTCTGTGAAGAGCACGTATCCCCCTGATTGAATTTCAATTAATGCTTTCCATTTCTGAATGTCAGAAATAAGTTTTCTTGATGCCATTGTTCGAGATGCTCGCTTTTGGTGGGTCTTGTATACCTGGACAGTGTTACACAGCTAGTTTACTACTAGTTTCCCTTCTGTAGGGAACTGAGTCTTCTGCTTTCATTGAGTCAGCTGATATAAATGTCTCAGGTACCGGTTGTTCATCTGACATGGCCATGAAATCCCATCAGCTGAGAAATGTATCTGCAGAGAGCTCAGTGTATAAGCAGGAACTATTTTTTTTTTTGTTTCCCTATACCTCTGTTCTTGGAGCATTTTGGGATCGAAATGGAAGTTGTTTATTTTAAAATCCAAAGAAGCTGGAGTGCTTGCTGAAGTAATAGAGTGTGGTGGCATTATAAAATCTAATGAACACTAGTGTTCTGCTGAGATTAGGTCTGTCTAGGATAGTGCTAGGGACTTGGGTTGCTCCTTGCTCTGTTCCAGGACTTTATTTTTGGGCTGTCTGAGAGCAACCAACTTGTACGTAAGATGAATTGTGGGCATTAGTTTCTTGTTGGTTGCCCCTGCACATGCTGAGAATTGGTCCCTCCGCTTAGGAGGTGTCACAGCAGATTGTGTGTGCTCAGACATTCCAGTATGCTCAAGAGGCATTCAGGGGACACCTTCAGCTTTAAGCTAGGAATTTCCTGTTTTGTTTTTCTGTCAGACCTAATAGATAATAACATGTTAGGAGCAAAAGAGCTGAAAGCAAACAGTACAAATGCGGGAGGGACTTGGTACCTGCTGGGCAGATTGGCCAGGTATATGCATTGCTCCCCAAAGTTTGATCTAGGGATGAGGGCTCCTCACCTCAGTCTGACCCCTCAAGACATTGCTGTCCTGCTACTATGCGTTCTCACGTGCAGACCCACTTGTAGTGCTGTCAATGTTTCTTTTTGGATGTGAGGTGGACCCATGCAGGTGGAACAGCTACTGAGGCAGCTACAGATGGAGTTATGGTGAAGTGGAGCCCGGTAAGCAGGTCTGGGAGGTTGGATAGAATGGAAAAACTCTGTGCTGCTGAAGGATCTTAAATTTCCCTCCCACCCCCCTCCCCCCCACCTTCTAATCCAGTTTATGATTGAATATTCCTGGATTCAGTTGATTAGTATGTGTAGAGCTGAAGGTAATGTGTGTAGCTCAGTGGTCTGCCTACATAAGTTGAAAGTTACTAGTTTGTTCGTGTGCTTGGTATCAAAGCTGAAATTAACAATGCAACAGGTTCTAGCATAGTAATGTATTTTGTATCTGTATTTTAAAAAATAGTTCCAAACTGCGACTCCAGCATTTCTCCCTTTTTTGGGATGGAAATCATGAAGACTTCATGCATGATATGGACAATTTATGCTGGAAATTTGAGGAAATATATAAACAAACTATATGTGGAAATGAACCTGGTTGTTATGTTCTGAAAAGCAACCATCATGCCTGTGCAGGAACTTGTTTCCAACACAGAATTTCAGTGGCAGATTTATTGAGCAGGCATGGTTGCCAAATCGTCGTGGTAAAATGTAGTCATTTTGGATCTGGATCAATATTCCATACAGTAAATATAGATGAATGTCTGTATACAGATGACTGATTTTTCAAGCTAGAATTTTATAAATCTGTTTTTTCAGTGGTTTTTCAGAGAGGACTGGTTTGGTACACTTTCAGACTGAGAATGTTTGAGCCGCTGTGGGAATGGCAAGTATATCATCAGTTCCTGAAAATGCGTATGGGCTTCGCTAGCAACTTACAATTGTTGGGTGAGCTCTGAGGAGTGATAAATCTGTTTTTTGTGTTTTGATTAAATAGAACACAAATGCAAAATACATAATGCAGTGAGAGATTGTTACAGCGCTTTATTTGTAGATTATTAGAAACTGCTGATGGTGATCCCATCAAGGCACCTTCAGAGGTAGCAGTGTCCTTGGGTTGCAGGAACTGCAGGATAACTTATTCTGAAACCCCTCACCTCTTCCATAAACTCCAGTAAGTAAAAACTTCAACTGAGGTAGATAAAATATAACTAAGTTTATTGAATGAAAGCACTATCAAATATTCCTGTTATCCCTCTGAAGTGCCATAAAGTGCTGTTTAGCTGCAGTACCTCTGCAGGTTTTGGGGCTTCGTGTTAGACTGGTCACAGTATTTCTTTCAGTTGTAGTAGTATTTTGCTCTTTGTATTGTATTGCATTTGTACAGTATACAAGTCTGATACTTGCTGCTGCTTGAGTTAGATTCTCCTATTTCATACTATTTTTACAGTGTTTTGGACCATTTATTTCATGCTGTCTATATATGCTTTTACATTTAAGATCTTAGTTTGGCAGTTCTTAGTCCTGTGAGTACTATTTGCACTGGTAGAAGCTATGCTGATGTCAGTTTGATCAAGTATGTGGGGGGGGTTGTGGGAATGTATCATATGCTGTATGCAAATTTGAGTTTAAAATGATTTAGAACACTTGCATCTAATGCATTAAGAAATTCTCTCTGGCTTTATGAAAAAAAAATCTTTTTTTAGCTTCATGCACTCCTACCTGAGAAATATTTTAGGCTAATTAATTTTTTTTCATGTTCCTTCTCTTCTCCCCCCACATTAGCATCACGAAACAGATTAGTGAAGTTACGGTTTCTTTCAAGCTATTTTAGTAACATTAACTTACCTTTGTACCTTATTTCCAGAGAGGCTTTTAACTGTGGTAAACAACACGGTTTGTTTTGGTAGCACATGTGAATCTGTTGTCCTCAGTTGATTTATTATCAGTTCCAAGAAACAGAGTACAGCTAGGCATTTTGTATTTCTGAGTGGGAACTTGTAGGGGAAGCAAATAGGTTGTGTAGAACTCTTTCTGTGTTATTTTTGGACTAGAGAAATCTGACATATGAGAAAATTGCTTATGCAGATAGACTTTTGTTGTTTCTCCATCGAGATGGATTGCACACTCCTCTTTGAAAGAAAAGAAACAATGATTTATGCAAGTATGTAATGGTCCAGGGGTAATGAGTGCGTGAGTGCGTGTTTTGTGCAAATGAAACTCGGGTATCCATAATGTATAGAATAAATAGTGACAACTGTGAATTACAAACCTGTAACTTCTCTGAGAACTTCAGCTGATGATATAAACTTCAGATGGGAAGCTCATGTGGTTTCTGATGCTCCATCCCTGGAGCCCAGGAGAGGAATTAATTCCAGTTCAAGCTTGATAATTCCAAACTCATGCAATTGTCTTATGTTGCTGAAGAAACTAACTTCTCCACCTTTCCCATTTTAAACAGTTTCTTCGCATCTTTCTGTCTTATGACAGTGTGGGCACTCGACACATGTTCTCTCTTTATTTGCAAGCCTATGGATAGGAACAGTAATAGCTGTCGTGTTCAAACTAATACTGATGCTATAGTTGGAGAGCACTTTTTAAATGTCCAAAGTGTGACTGCTCATCAGTCAGCTGAAATTCTTTCACGTTTTGTTTGACAAAAGCTTTTAGCTTGATAGGCGCATGATTTTATGGAATCTAAATAAGAGAAGTGTGTTCTGATTCTAACTGCAGTTATTTGGGCCTCTCTGCAGACTTGTATGCAGTTTTCAATTACATAGCAGTTGGGAGATATTTTTAAGCAATACATTTCTTAAGAGTTCTTTGATGGAGTAAATAAAAGTAGGGCGTTTTTATTGGGAACTGTTGGGTTTCTTTTCAAGCCCTTGTGATGCTTCATGATAGATATTTACTGTATGCTCAAGCAGATAACTTTTACAAACTGAGTAACAGATTATGTACATAAACATTTCATGGTAGATAAACACGCAAAGGTTTTTTTATGTTTCTGTGAATGTATCGCAGTAGCTCAGAATGACGGGGATTTTGTGCTCCTGCTACTAAAGGAGTGTTGCTTCTTAGGCTGTGTCTATCTTCCTTGCATGTGAATTATGCCAAGTACATTCTATTCAATCAGATCCAAGCTTTACTCAAAATTCTATAGTCTTTTCACTTTTTAAATGCACAGAGCCCTTAAAATACATGAATATATTTAAAAAGCAAGTATGTATTTGTCTTTTTACTCTTTATATTAGGTTTGAAGTTAGCTAGCTAGGGTTTTTTAGCCATCAGTGTAATAAGCCTTTCCATTTTATGCAGATACAGGATATACAATATAAATGTTATTGCTGGAATGTTATTACCATAATTATTGAATATTTTATTACTGTAGTACCTGGGATTTTTGATGGTGTTTGCGTTGTGCCATGCAAAAATTGAGACTCATGCCAAGTCTTTGGAACAGAAATTAATTCTCAGCCATGAAACAAACTGGTCTTGGGGCTAGACTACTGGGGGCTTTTCAGAGATTGTTTTAGTTTACTTTTTTTTTCTTCTGCCTAATTTGCAAGACTTAAGAGCAAGGTGAAGCTGACTGCAGGAATATTATCCTTGTTTAATACCTTGAGCAGGAGCAGTGAGGAACTAAGTGACTAATTCAAGGTTATGTAAAACTCTGTGGCAGAGCTGGGACCTGAGCCCAAGGTTGACATCTCAACCACCAGCCCATTCTTTCTTTAAGAATACGGTCTTCATTGTAACCCCAGACTTCACTTATATTGATTTTACTGCAAACCCAAAATCCCATTGATTTAAATTTTCTGTAGTTCTCAAATAACAAAGGAGTTAAAAATTGCTTCTGCAAAATCTGTTTCACAATTGTTAAGTTTTATTTATTGGTAAAATAACAGATTTCTTTTTAAAAGGTCTTTAAGCTTTACTAGTAAGATTTTTTTTATGATGTCTGTGAGATTTCCCTTTTTCTGCCCCTAACATTACAGATCATTTTATTATTTAATATATATATTGCCTGGAACTAAATAGATCGTGTTTATCTCATCAATATCTGAGCTACAAAGCATGGTTTTGATATATTTATACTCTCTCTCAATACATATTTATAAGTAAAATGAAAGCTGAGTTCTGAAGAAATTACAAATAATGTGACAGCTCAATGTTCTAAAATTTAAAGCCTCTGTAGAAAGACAGTAGACATCAGATTTGATTTATATTGCAGCTCGTGTTTTAAAGAGTTAAATCTGGTATACAAGACCAAAAAAAGCAGGAGTACATGCTGCCTTGTCTAGAAGATGCTTTATTGTAGAGCAAAATTATGTTTTCTTCAAATGCAATTTGTGAAACTAATCCTAGAGTAATACAGGATCTTTTGGCAGTTCAGCTCTGGTGCAGCCGGGACCAGTAACTGGATGAACAATAAATAATTAGACCTCTAAACATAACTAAAAATTATTGAGAAAGAAATAAAAACAAGTCTTAAATATCATATACCTAATGTGACTGTGCTGTTTTAGGAAAAGTCTTTTATTCGCCAAAATTTTTTTTGAAGGGAACGGGGTTTTCAGATACAGCTTCAAAGATCTGGCTTGTTAAAATATCCTACAGAGGTAGAAATAGATTTAGTAGTGGTACTTAATTTTATTTTTTTTTGTTTTACTCAGTTTGCACTGTGATATATGCTAATACCTGGTCCTCTTAAACTATTTCAGAAAATCTTAAATTCAAACATCTTTAGAAGATCTTTGTAAATATTTCAGTGAATAATTGAATAACATATTACAAATGTTTATGGATCCTTTCTATATAAGGATTTTAAAGAATGATGATAATTTTAGCATGAAACTATTCCTGTAAAAAGTTATTTTGGTTTTATGAATGAGGAAATGAAGACATGGGACAGTTAAAATAATTCCACCAGAAGACTGCTGTAGTGCTGGGAAGGCAGCTGCAGTCTTGTCTTCCTAGTTGCCATTTAGCAAGTGCTTTGTTGTGACTCTTAGGTCCTCTTATTGGCACCGTACACTATTTATCCTTTCCTTTTGCCTCTATGTGACCCATACACCCACCTCCAACTCCTTAAACCAAAAGTTAACTACTGCTTTTTACTGACAAGATACAGAAGCTCAACTCTGAGGCATGTGATCGTGTATCTCTTATACATTTATTGATCCTTTCATATACTGCAAGTAGTTTACTGATATTTTTCAGAAATTCTGAGGAAGGCCAAAGATGACCAGCTGATTATCACCTTAAACCATTTGTTATTATAAAATTTGTAAAATGTTTCTGCTTGTTAGTGAAATTATTATCCTGGAACAAAGACTTTTTCTGGGCAGGATTATAGCCCCTGCATGCTAATTAACAGAACAAAGAGATGAGGATTACAGAAGCAATAACAGTAAAATATCCAGGAACAGTTGCATCGGGACATTATCTTTGTCAGCTGTGCTGTTGTGTGCTTTGGCACTTCTCTTGTCATCCCACAGTAACCAGAGACTTTTACAGGGGCCTCTCAGAAACATGTCTCATTCTGTCCCTGTGGCTTTTCTTTTCCAGAGAGTAATCTTACACATTGGGTCAGCAGAACCAGATGGGGAGAATAAAATAATCTAGTGCTAGTATTCTTAGTGGGATGTGAATGGTTCACCAGAAGTGGTAGAGGAGGATGATTCCTTTAACCTCTAATTGTGAAACAGACTGTTTATGGTGGTGAGTCACTCTTCAGAAATATGGAGCAGTAACTTGGGTATCCTCAGATGGGTTTGGCAGGAGATCAGTGTGTAGTGGAGGATATTTTCCCAGCTATCAGGGTCGTTTGAGTTCTAAATCTGGTAACTGATTGTAACTTTTTACTGGAAAGCACGATTAAAGGTTAGTTTGCTAGAAGCATGTTTTCATTTCTGAATACCAGAGATTAGGAGTATGCTTAGGTATCCTGTATCTTCTGCTCCTCTCTTTTTTTTGTAGTAGCATTGTCTCTTCGGGGCTCCTGAAGACTTTTGGCATAGTGTATGCTATTTCACACCTTGTGGCACCTGAACTCTGATTTTTAGATAGTTACTTAAGCAAATGCCTTCATACAATCTTCTATTAATTGTTTTGGTAATGAGCTTCCATCAAGCACACATCTTTTCTAAAGCTATTGCCAAAACATCTTTGTTTTAAGCAAGGATTTAAAGGGGCTGGAGTGAGATTGGGATATTTGCATGCTTATTCCTTGAGTTTTGGGTGGGTTTTTTTAAATGCAGCATCGAGGAAAGCTGTAAAACTGACAGGAATCAAATTAACATCCTTTAATGTAAGCTGTTATTGGAAAATTATCTAATTTACTGCAATAAATGCTCCCTCTCTCTTTCTCTCATAAATGCATAATTTTGTATTTCTGACTTGTAAGGAGCTAATGATGAAGTGATTGGCAGTATTCTTGTGGTTTGACTTTTAATCTCTATTCGGAACAGTAAATTTTTGAAGAATGATCCGAAGGCAAATTGCTGATTATGATCAGTGCTGGTTTTTGTTTGTTTTAAAGGCTGGAAAGTGTTCTCATTTCAACTAAGGCATCTTTCAATGTAGGGCTGATTAGGGTGTTCTGGAGACATCTAGACATGTAGGACAGCGCCATTGGTACCTTTTAAAGCATAAGTAATGCTCAGGAATCCTTACAGGCTCTGTAGATATGAATCAGTGACATGCCGTGTGCAGGCTTGGGCTGTTCCTGCAGAAGGGCTTTTTCAGTTTTCAAAATCCCTTTAGTGGAGTTTTGATGTAGATGGAAGTAATCTGATCAGGATGCTGCTGTGTTGTTTGTACAGGGCTACATGTGGAGAAGCAACCTGCTGCTCCTGTTTTCCTGGTACCGGAGGGACTGAACACTACTGTAATAGCACTTTCCTGTGTTCGTGGTTGATAGCTGTCAGTGTCTCCTCATGTACATCTCTCAGTGGTACCTGTACACCTGTAACAGGAATCTGGAATATGTGTTAAACCAGGAGATGTGTTGGGCAGTTCTTACTGACTAGCCTGATCAAACTTGTTTACTTGTTCTTCCACAATAGTTGGGGGAGAGAGGAAAATTCTTCTTCAGTTGGTGACTTAGGAACCTTGGAGGTTAGCCCTTCTCAGTCCACTGGCTCCAGAAGGTGTTTAGAAAGGAGTCCCTTGCAGTTAAACCTCTCATCAGGAGGTTGCTATGTTTGCTCAGATGCTCCTGAAGCAGAATGATGTGGATCTAAGGGCAAGTCTTCTACTAAGCTCAGAGTATGTTGCTAGAGGCTACTTCATGTTTTCCTGCCAAGTGTTTAGAGTATCTTGTAGGTGCAGTTGGTCATATGTAATGTTTTGGATCTTAGTCCTGACAAAAATCTGTGTGATATCATGACCTTGAAAGCAGAGCTCTGTTGTATAAAAAGAAATGGTTAAAAGGTAACTTTGTTTTGAAGGAGTTTAAGGCAACCTTTTTTTATGTCTTTTTTTTTTTTAAAGCCACTGAAGAGCAATCCTTATTTTTGTGACTGAAACAAAACTCTGTTGATTTCCTTGATGATGGCCAAAAAAGATTGGTTGACTACAAAGTTGTTTTTATTATGCCATAAGATTTTCAATTACCAGAACCCTTTCTAACTGTGGTACTATAATAGGAATACAGGCTTTGTCAGAGGTAGGAATTTCCATGCAAGCACTGCAAGTTAATATAAATGAATAGCTTTATTGTAACAGGTTATCTTGTGGTACTACAAGGTAGAATTCGAGTGTAAGGAAAAAATGCAGGTAGTGCAACTTATGATTAAAGTGGTGCTTGTGAATTGTTGTCAGTTTGCATTAAAAAAAAATAAATGTAGGTGGCGTTCTTGTGAAGTCTTGAGGATATCTTGTATCTTTCTGCAGTGGCTATTATGCATTCAGGTACCTTGGGAACAAAGAAATGACAGAGAAATGGATGGCCTGGGCTTAACTAAGTAGGTGATGGTACAGATGAGGCCTGATAAGCTTAACACTTCATCTCTGTGCTGCCACTGCGGTTTGCAAGGAGATTAGAACTGTCTGACTGTGAGGAGGGCAAGCTCCACAAATTCACTCATACATGGCAGTTCTGTAATGAGGTGATACTTCATTCCTTAAACTACTGAACTAGAACTGCACAAACAGATGTATGCCTCTGGCAGTCCTGTGCATGCGGCATGGGCTCTGCTGTACCTCCAAATGCAAACAGAACGTCCAGTTGCCACAATTATATTTTATTGATGTGTGCTGTTCATTGTACATTTGGAATAATAAGGGACAAATTGTATTTTTGTGAGAGGAGGAGACCTGCAAGGAAATTCAGGGTGTTTACATAGCAGGGCACATTTTGACAAGGATCTAAATAATTATTGTAATTTTTCAGTAGGCTAATGTGGCAAAATCAGGTGTTGGGAATTGAGTGTGTTCCACCTTTGGTTACATGCATTATGTTCTTTCACAGCAAAACTTTTGTAGAAAGCTCACAGGGTGGGGATGTGGCCTGATGTTATGAATCTCTTACACGGTTGCTGGTAAACAACCGAAGGTCAGGCTCCATCTCAAAAGTTAGCTTGTTCGAGCTCGATGACACAAGTTTAGCAAAACCTACATAAGGATGTGTTGAGAGTCAGAAATGACCACTGGGACCCGAATTCCCACGGAGTTGGCATTAAGTGCTGACTTGTTCTGCCTTCACTTGTGATTTTAACTTAAGTATATGTTAATTACTGTGCTATCTTAGAGGCTTAAATGCAGTTCACCAAGAAGGTCATTGCTTTGTGGTGAGCAGAGAGGAATTTATCAATAGATTGACTAGCAGTAACCTGTGATTCAGGCAGCTTGCTTTGATGTTTTGAGCTTTAGTGAAATTGTGTATTTTTATTAAGCAATGAAATAGTACCAGTCTGGTGCTGGCAGTTTACTGAACATTATAGTGAAGAATATATTAAAAATGGACACTTTAATTTTGATGCCTTTGTGAAAATGTACTGTTAATTGTACCAAATAAGTTTTCTTTGTGCAAAAATAGCACTTGGTGTTAGAATTCTGTTAAAATTCTGTTCTTCAGAATGCAATGGTGATTGTTGTAAAACTAGAGAACCACTAGCTCGATCTTGTGTCTGTTCTAGAGGCTTACTGGTCTAGGGCCAGTCCCTCAAAGTAACAGGACAACTGGTTTTATGTTTTACATTTTTTAAAGAGAAAGCTGCCTCCATTAGATGCTGATCACTTAAACCTGGCAAAAGTAATTTTTTCAGTGGTAGGGCATTCCATTATGGCATAATGAACCACGTAAGGCTTAAAAGATCTCTCTACATGTATTCCCTAGTAGGGTATTTGTGGTGGAGAAATGTGACTTTAGACATTGCCTGCTTATGCTAGTGAATAGCCTTTCTAGAACGAATATTTTATTGAAGAAACAAACTTTCACTTGAAAATATATATTTAAAATAGCAGCCAGTATATACTCCTAAAATACAAGCTGTTTTTTGTAGAAGTGTGCAAATAAAGTAAGATTTTAAGTGCTATGAGCATATGAACAGAAAAGATACAGTAAAGAGATAACAGTATGTGTTCTTTTTCTAATTAACAACTTTTATGTGATTAAAGTGTTCTTCTTCTAGCTTCCTCTCATGTGTGAAGGGAGCAAAAGTAAATTAATTACCATTAGCCTGAAGGAGAGCACACACTGTATTCTTTACGACTTCATAGTATTGATTTGGGTATTATTCATGCCTTCTATTCTCTTCTACGCAGATTGATGCATCTTTAATTCATAGATACATTATCATTAATAGTGGTTTATTGACCAAGCAAAACAAAGCTGTCGCTGGGTTCTTTCTAGTACAAAAGCTCCATGCTTTTTCTGATGAATGTATTAGTTTATGCATTCTATTATAGACTCTTGGGTTAGATGGTTTATTTCCAGGCAGTGTCAAACACTACAGCTTTTTTTTTAATGGTTAGCTTGCTGAATTCTGCTCAAGATGTCCGTACACAGATCAAGTGCACACGGTTTGGTGTTCAGAGATACTGGGAACATACTGACTTTGCTGGTTTTGGTATGGCTGAGATTTAGACTTCTGAAAATACTTTATGTTCAGTGATGAAATGAAGAATTTGAAGCCTAAACTTAAGTGCCTGATTTTGGATATTCAGACATTATGCTTTTTCTTGTTGTTATAAGTCTCTTTTGATATCCGGTGTTCTGATACCTGTCTAAAACCCTAAATCAATATTAAAACCTTTATCAGGTGGATACAGAAAATGCAATGATGAGATATCACAGCCCGGATCAATGCCGTGTCCTTCATTGGACAAACAATGAAGTAAAGCCCACTTAAGAGTTAATGTGGAGGGTTCTGCACAATGCAAATGGTCAAAGTTTACAAGCGTTAGCTAACCAGATGAAGGTTACTTATAGAGATCATTGCAAATTTTGAACAGTTTGTCCCCCAAAAAGATGAGATTACATGTTTCTTTTTCTGAGGAATGAAAGCCATTAACAATTGTAAATAAACTCACAAGTCATGAGTATTGCTAAGCAAGGGTGGTCTGCAGAATGCACGGCAGTCTTTGTGTCTATACTCCACTTTACCTTTATTCATAGCTTATTTTATTGTTCATTTAGGGGCAGCCATGGAAGGTGACAAGCTTTTCTGGGATGGAAAATAAGCATTGTCTAATAGAAGCTTCTAGAAGCACTGAAACTCGGAACAGTAGCTGGGTGTGAGGCAGGCATAGGTCTGCAGGAATGGAGCAATAAGGGAGGGTGGTAAGAGAGAGGAAAAAAAACTCCATTATAAAGAAAGGCTGTTTGAAAGAATTAGTTTCTGGCTGTATCTTGTAACCTTACAGCATAAAGCAAGCAGTATCTTTTGGTTGCACATGTTTCCAGTAACCAGAAAGGCTTTCAGAGCAGACCAATGAGGTTGGTGTACAAAAGAAAATGTTGTATCTCATCCCAGATGAGAAATTGGTGAAAAATAGTAAGTACTCTGAATCTTCACTGACTAGGAATATCTATCCAGAATGAAAGGACTGTGTTCCTCAGACTTCTGTGAGGACCAGATTAGATGTACAAGCCTCTAATATACTTGCCTTGGATGAACATGCCCTTTGGGTCATGTTGTGATTCTGCAGATGTATATTTAGGGTTTGGGGTTTTCTTTTGTTCATTGTTTAAAGTTGTTCATACGAAATACTGTAGTGAGTTTTCAAGAGTATCCAGTACGTCTTTATGGAAGAAGATGTCTTCAGGGCAGTTCCATAGTGCACAGTTCCATCTCCCTGCCATGGCCTGGGATACCCTCCACTAGCCCGGGGTGCCCAAAGTACCATCCAGCTTGGCCTTGAACACTGCCAGCGATCCAGGGGCAGCCACAGCTACTGTGGGAAAGCTGTTGCAGTGCCTCACCGTCTTCAAAGTGAGAATTTTTTAATATCTAATCTAAATCTCCCCTCCTTCAGTTTAAGTCCATTTCCCCCTGTGTCACGACTTGCCCTTGTAGAGTCCCTTGGTCTCTGCCACTGGACATCAGAGACAGCAGCAAGGGAAACTTTCTCTAGTGTTTTTTTTATTACTCCAGTTAGCTGTGACCCAAAGCAGCTCTCTTAAAGGGAAAACTGTGATAATATACTAGCTACAGCTTCAATAACTTCTTGACCTCCATCCAACTGCTTGGGATTTGATCCACCCATTTTGGTGATGGCTGTTAGGGTGGAGGCTTATTTAACTACTTCAAGTAAAAACCGAAATACTGAATTAGGTTTAGAGAACAAGCATTTTACACTCCGGGGGTATGTTTCCATATATTTTTAGTTATTAGGGGACATTATAATTTATGCATCACCAGTGTGACTTGCTTTTGTGATAAGAAATATTTCATGTTTTAGTGGCCTGTATCTTTCCATACTACCCCAGATGTTTTAACCAGGAATATGTTTAAGACTCTTCCTGTTGTTGCTGTTTACATGGTATATCTGTATGTATCCAGTTGTGCAAAGCCTTGAGGAGATACCTTTTGTGGACATGTTTTGCAGATATGGCAGGGGAATATTGCTAAATCAGGAATAGGGGGGTGTGTGTGTGTGTGATTACCATTCAACTTAGTGCTTTAATTGATTTGGTTTTGTAGCACTTGCATGTAGCAATGAGGTAAAAATAGGTCGGAAGTAAATATCTTTGTAAAGACTAAATACCCCAGGGATACAGTGCCCTTGTAATGACTGTAAAATACTTGCATTGTGTGTAAATTATTTTGCAAGGAAAGCAGTAAGTATCTTTGTCAAGGCTGCTGATGATAACAAATTTCCCAGGATGGCTGATCGTTGGTTATAATATACCAGCTACAGCTTCAATAGCTAATCATAGTAAAATAATATGCAACAAATATTTAAATATTTTGCATTTCAAAGTGTATTTTATGAAGTAACTAAATGGGAGTTTGAGGCAACAGGAGTTCATCAGGCACCAGTATGTGTGGCAAGAGTCAAACATGACAGGCTAACACACAGCTCCTTGGAGTCATTTACAGTGAATAGAGATTTCTCTGCAGAAAAGAAAATGAGTGTGCTGTCACAGTGGTCATTGCTGATGGATTTCATCAACACAAAGAGGTTCAGTAAAGGTTAATAGGAGTGTGTAATGTGGTGTAACACAAACTCCCAATTATCAAGGAGTTCTCAAACGTCAAGGTGAGGAGAAATACACTGATGTGACTCATCTTTCCATACAGATCAAGCTGAACTTAGCTATCTGTGGTCTATTGTGCAGGGCACTGGAAGACTAACCAAGAGAGTTTGTTCTCTTTGGTAGTTATAAACTCTTGTATGACATTGGGCATGTCACTGAATTTATCTATTTCTCCATATCCTCATATACCCAATGGTACATACCTTTTATAATGTTTTTTTGAGATCTGTGGATTCTAACTTCTTTGTCAGCTCTGAACTAAAACATTTTTGTTTATAAATGCTCACCAGCCACCATCAACAAAGTAAAACCAACTCATACTATTGCTTAATTTGTTAAGGCCTTTAAAGTTGCTCCAACTCCAGCAAGGAGGGACCAGATTAATAGCAACATAACACACCTGCTCTAGTTTAAAAAAAACCCAAACAACCAACACACCATCATAGGACCAATGAAGTAATGGGAAAATACAAAATCTTTTACTAAGAATTTGCAGATGAGTCTGAGAGGAGCACACCATCTGTATTTGATATCTCTGCTGTGGTAGTGCCATCTGAGTACCCTTCTGCTCAGTGGAAAAACTCTGATTCCCACTCACATGCACATGTAATTGTGGAGACTGCTTTCATTTTGCTTCAAGTTCAGGTTTGTTCCAACACTGCATATCTAATTAGTGACTCCTCACTTCTGATGATGCATTTAGAGGCTATGCTATATATTTTAGATCTCCTCCTGGGAATTGTTCTACATCTCAAGGGGTGGGTGCTGCTGTCGTAGAACACAGAAATAGCCCAAGCCACGTAAGGTTTGAACTTCCACAGTTTGTGTCATGTCAGTTTGAATGTGGATATTGTTTTAAAACAATCAGTCAAAAGATTGATACAAAGGACTGGTTATACACCTGTGAGTAACTTGAAACACTTTTATATACAGCATAAGGGCTTGATTTTTATAAGACTTGATAGAACTAGGTATAAACAGGAACACAAAGATTATGTTTCTCTTTGGAGAAAAAATAAGAAGGAAAAATTCAAACTGTAGCTGACATTTTTTGAAGTAGTCTTGATTTAAAGATTTCTTTTCCTGCCTTTTGCTCAATCTGTGTGAGTTTTGGTGGGGTGGTTTTATTTCTTTGGCCTTTTTGTTTTGTTTTCTATTGTTTGTTTTCTTAGCCTTTTTTTTTTTTGATGTTCGTATTTGTGCCCAATACTGATTGTATCAAATGCTTCAGACCCTAGTTTTGTATAGATTGCTTTCTGGTTTGTTATTTCTAGATGATCATTTATCATGCAAGAAGAAAGCCCCATGCCTAAATCCATGATCAGCGTTAGAAGTTCTTACAATGAAGTACTGTCTGTTTTTCCATGACACTTAAGTGAAATGATCTGGCAAAACAGATACTGAAGAAATAATGTATTTCTTTGTGTGCTTTCTCAAATGATAAATGTTCTCTATCTCCCCAGAGAATTTCTTATCAAATGCTGATTTTTACAAACAAAATAATCAGCATATCAAGTTCTTCTGGGCTTTTCTGTAACACAGCAAATCAAAAGCTGTATCTGCTCAATTAGAAATCATTAGAATTCCATTCATCTAAAGGAATTTCCAACTGTGAGTCTACCTTTTCTTTTTTCTGCAAGTCATTTATGACACAGCTAAGGCTCTTTTCCCTCCTTTTAATAAAAGCGCAAATTTATTGCTGGTTATGTTACAAAAGTTCATGAAAACTTTTCAATATCTCTATATAATGTTGAAAAAGTTGGGGTTTTCTTTAATTTCGAACCCCCCCAAACTTTATGATCAACTTCATATTTTTTACAGTGGAGGGAAATGCCTCTTTAAAGCATTGCTTGGCAGAGTCATTCAGAGTAGCAGTACTACAAGGTCATTTGAGAGCCTAGAATATACAGTACTGGCTGGTCCAGAAGCTTTTTCACTGCTGTCTGCGATAGAGTTTTACTTAATCGCAACCCTACTGGCATGCTGCTGGTTTCTCAAGATTACATTGCAATAATTTCATATAAAAACTATCCCAAATTTAGTTCAAAGGCACTTTGCTACTTTAGCTAATTTATTTAAATTAAACCCAAATTTAATATGTAAAATCTAGTGCTAGGGAAAAGATGAGAGCCTGGAGGTTGGACAGGCTCTGCAGTGAAAGGAAGAGAATCCATTATTAATGACATTCTTTGTTATGGTTTTGTCGTGGTTTTGGTTTTTTTTGCTATCTGCTGTAATTCATGTTTTTTGCATTGATAGTTCTTATAAAATCAACCGCTTTCTAGATTTGAATCTAAATTTCCAGCCTGATGCACATTGCGTACTATGAGGCAGTGCACAGACACGCACAGATGAAGCTGGCACCTCTTCCTTCCAGACGTATTCACTAGAGCACAAGGATACTAAAAACAGCTGATTTTTTTTTTCCCAACCGCATAATTTCTCCTGTTTTGGAACCTTCTACTGAAGGCTGAAAACAATAATAGAAGTATTTTCATGGCAATAAAATACTGAATGTAAAATACATTTTATGCAAACCTCTTATTATGTAAATTTCTTGGTTGCCAAGGTCTTGTGAATCAAGTGAATGCTCTGACTTTGTCACAAATGTTCTTGAAGGTTTGCAACAATTGGCTAGACATGCAAGATGTGTGGTCTCTTCAAATTGAACTTAAAATATATTTTTCTCCTCCACAATTTTGTTTTGTGTTGGAACATTGGCATATAAATTAGGAAAAAGTATTTCTGTATCATGAACTCACATTATTAAAAAATAATAAATAAGCTAATCTTTCACGTCTGTTTTTGAGTGCATGTTGTTACTAGTTTTCAAAAGCACCCGTTACTCAAAATTGAGAAGTGTGGCTCTTGTGAAGACATACTAATGGATTACATGGTGTGATTCTCTGTACCTAGAAAATTTGTCAACTTCAACTGCGCTGTTCCATTTCCAGACAAATGCAGTGAATAATCTCCTGGCTTTCCTCACTTGATGGCAAAGTTTAAATCAATAATTCTGATGACCTGAAAACAGTCTCTTGAAGTGATACATTTTAGAACACTTTCGAAGAACTCAAAGGTCAACTCCGAAGGAAACAATTTTTATCAGAACTTGTTATGTTGAACATGATGTTTGCAGCTTGAAATAAGTGATTCAAATTTGTACTTGATCTATTGACATAGTGAATACAATAGTTGTTCATGACGATATTTTGTTTTGTTTTAAATTCTCCAAAGCTTCAAATCCTGTGGGAAGAGAACTGACTTTGATATCGTTAATTAAATGGGAATGTTTTCAATTCAAATTTACTTTACTAAATTTGACCACAATTAG
>VZTU01023644.1:24192-39894 GCA_013400835.1 Zapornia atra
TGTTGCCTGTTCTGTTCTTGTAATTTTTAGTAAATAAAAATTCTAATATTTTTATTTTAGACAAAACACTGTGCTGTGATAAATTAAACTTTTTAGAGTAGAGAGTGGTGAATTTATTAATGACATAACTGGAATTTTGCAGAATTGAAACCAGAGCTCTGCTTATGGCATTTAAATGTAGACCAAGAAGGGAAAACCCACGATCTCCCCTCCTGCCTCCAGGGAACAAAAGGCAGGTGGTCTGCTTGAGATTTCTTAGGTTGTCTTGGATTAATATGACAATTTCAACTAGAATTAGAGCCTCATAACTAGAAATGGTGTGGGGAAAAAAAGAAATTATTACTGAAATGGCAAAATTACAGAATATAAAAAATTCTTACATATTTATGGGCAGCTTTGTATATTTTAACCTTCTTATTAAATTGTCTGCAAATGATATTTTATCAAATATTATTTGCCTATCAAAACATTCCCAGAAGTTTTTATGGAGAAGAATAAATAGCAAAGCAAGTCCAAAGTGTCACTTTTGCCTTGAAAATTAGTTTTGTTGGAAGAAATGTCTGCTATATTCACAGGCATTTACTCACAGTACAGCCCTTTCTCCCATCACCAGCCAGGGCATGACTGGTCCGAACTTATTCTCTTTGATCATTCTAGTGATCATCCAGGTGTTTTGAGCTACTGTTTTTGATGCTGTTTTTCTTTCTCTCTCTGGAGTTCTACAAGATTTGGAGATAATTGTAATTCTATAGGCAAGTTATATTGTTAAATCTTTTTAATAATACCAGCTTGTTTTATTGACTCAAATATTGTGCTGTGTGTGGCAGTAAGTCTGCTTTAGAGGTTTGGAAGATATTATTGGTCCATAAGGCTAAAGCTGGCAGAAGCCAGGTATAGTTCTCTCTTCCTTGCGGTATCAAGCAGGGCACAATTACATGAATACATTAAGGCTTTGGTAATAGATCAGCTCATCACGACACATACATGTTTTAAATAGGGCTGTGAACAATGACTAGACTGAAAGCCATCCCTTAGAGCACAGGCTATAATGGAGTGGCATAGGAAGGAGAAATGTTCTTGGTACTAAATGTTTTGAAGATTGGCTTCAAAGAATATTATGCTTTTTTTGTATGTTATATTCTTACAAGCTTTGTTGTAAACAGTGATAAAGAAAAAATGTTGATAAGCAGAAAATAGAGGATAAAAATTGTTTTGAATATGTTTTTAGTGCTTAGTGTGAAACTCTTTCACACTGTGAAAAGAGACCACAAGCTAATACTCATCCACACTTTTTGGCTTGCATTTCTTTCTGTGCATGGAAAGTTCAGGATGTCAAGATAAGATTGTAGTATAAGTATTCATAATGTAAGTATTGTATAAAGCTCAAGAAAATAGACATCTACGTGTTTAGCTAAGGATGAGGAAGAAGATTCTAGGTTGCTGAGGCGCAGTAGATTGCCCAGCATATTGCTGGTGTTTTATATGATTTTTGGATGAGATATAAGGACTCCCACTACCTTTTTATTTGGCTGTTGCTCAGTTGCAGGGAGGGGTAATTTAAACATTGTGAAGGGTTGGGTTTTTTTCTACAGTATGAGAGAAATATTTCTATTTTCTTAATGGAGTTCTGGTTCTAATCCAGTTGTTCAATCCCTGTGACAGCATCTTGGCACAAAGCAACTGTCTGTCACACAAATATCAAGTAAATGAAAAATGTCAGCAAAAGTGTAATATGAAACTAATTATTAGTTGTCAAAACTTCAGCTGCTTCACTGTGAATAACTTTTCCCTAATTCTTTTTTTGTCTGTCTTTTTTTGTTTGTTTGTTTTTTTTGTTTGGGTTTTTTTTCCATCCAGAAATACAAAGAGTATGAGAAGGATGTTGCAATTGAAGAAATTGATGGTCTTCAGCTTGTGAAAAAGTTAGCAAAGAATATGGAAGAGATGTTTCATAAAAAGTCTGAAGCTGTACGGGTAAGCAGCAGATCATTCTGCTATTTCATTCTGTGATGTAAAACTAAGTATAAAATTTAGGCTGTGCTCTGAAGGCTGTACTAGGGATTGAAGGTGCTGAAGTGGAAATGCTAAAGTATTCAGAAGTATTTTAGGATCAACATTCAAGAGAATAGATATAAATTATTTATACCATTGATAGATAAATGCAAGAGAGTGTAACTAAGTTTGGACTACTGGTTTCCCATATGAGTTTGTAAGGTATGACTTGTATTCAGTAAACATAACTACATATGGTTGTGCACTAAAATGTTAGATGTCAGAACATCACATTGAAGAAACTTAATTTCACTGCTCAACTGTTATGAAAACAGCATTGCAGGAAGTCTTCTGAGTTCAATAACTGTCCTGTAGTTCAACTGTAGTCCCATTTTACACATCTGCATTTTCTTCTAAATCTAAAATTATTCTAACTGTTCTAAGTACCATATCACTCTAAAGGCAACTTATTAATGATCGTTAGGTAGGTACACTGAGCTTTCTGTACATCTGTAGATTTGAGTGTTTTGCTTTGGGGTTTTCTGATAATTTTTTTTTTTAAATCTCCATTCCAATCCTTCCTTTTGTAGTAGCTTTGAATTCTATTAGATTTACCATTAAAAAAAAAAAGACTTCTCTATTGTATCAAACAGGAGTTCATTGTAACTTGCAAGTCCTAAAGAACAATGGGTTTTCCTATGGTAGTTCTTTTTTTGTGTTATTCTTTGCTAGAAATTTTGGTAACTGCCTGTAACAGTAGTTCCTGTTAGATCCTTTATATCAGAAAACTAACTGGACATGGTGATGCAGTTTACCACCAGGAACTTTATTTCAGCCATATTTGTCTTTGTGCCTCAGCTCTGGAGCTTAAGGCATCATCCAAGGACAGGGATTCTATTTGTGTTAACTGTAGATCCAATTTTGCCTTCAGCCTTTTATTTTTTATGTTGCAAAAGGGAGGAAGGAATTTGGATATGTTTTAGAGGTTGAATTTTCTGGGCTGGCAATGAAGCAAAACATATTTCAGCTTGTAAACTGAGCACACTTGGCAGGGAAGCAGAGAAAGACAATAAACACGGAACCCTGCAATGCTATTTTTACAGTCTGTTTTTCAGAGAAAAACTGCTCTTTAAGATGTGTGCAACAGCTTCCGGAAGCCTGTGGAATTTTGACTTGGGGGGGTGTATGTGTGTATTGTTTTCCTTGTTTCATAGCAGAGAAACCTGCTGCCCTGGGCTCCTAGCAATATGTAAAACCCACTCGTGTAGCACGAGAAGCAAGCTGGACACGAGGGAAGTGGAGCTCTGCTGTCCCTGAGGAGTACTTGTGGGGAAAAGCAGCTTGTGTCCAAGTTAATTTTCTAATGTTTGTGAATGTTTAGAACTGGTTTGGCCTCTTAGTTCAGATAGTGTTTTTGACTAAGCAAGTAAAAAATATAGGACCAATATAGGCCACTGTGCTCTGAGTGAAAATAAGCCCAAATTCTGTGGAGTTAAACTGTGCGCACAGTATTGTGTGAAAGGGTTTTAGGGCTGAAAACCCTGTCTGAAATCCAGAGTCTTCTTTGGAAGGTTTGCATCTTTAAAAAGGAAGCTAGAAGGTTGGTTTGGATAGGGTCACTTTTTAAAATCTGTTTGGTGTACCTTCCAATAGTGGTGGTTTTTTGTTGGTGGTGTTTTTTGTGATTTCTTCACATGGTCCATCTTGGTTGCTAGAGACAGTTTGTGAGTGACCTCTTATGCTGTGGTAGTGAGTGCTGCTTAGTATTGTATGTCCTGATAAATACAATCAATACAATCCTTTGGTCCTGTGAAGGTTTTATGTTAGTTCTCCAGTATATCATACCCACATTTCTTGTATCTAGAAAGGTGAGTTAAGGGTTATAAACCTCCTGTGGACCTAAGACCTCCTCTCCATGCTAAGACAAAGTAATACTGCATCACCTTACCTCTAAAATAATAGAATTTTGACATAAGCTTTTGATATAAAAAGATGGGATGGCCATTGAAAAGATTCAAATCCAAGTGCTCAGAAAAGGTGTTCCAGTGTTACTACAAATTGTTACCCTACACTGCTTGTTGAATTAGCTTCAAGTAGACATCAAAATCTGTGGTTTAATTTAAAATACTTTTTAGATAAAGCAGTTTAATATGCATACTTTTTCTGGCTCTAACAGATACAGCAATCTGTGTCAACTATTTAGAAAGCCAGAGTATATGAAATACTAAATTTGTAGAAAAGGCAAAGATGGAAGTGTAGAAATAGGATGGCTTGGAAAGACCTTAATTTTGTTTTTTTGTTTTGTTTTATGCTTTCAAACACATTAACTTGTTTGAACCTACTAATCACATTTGAACTCTCTTCTCCCTCCTCCCCCTTCATATTCTGGTAGAATTTTTATCTTTCTGTCTCATTGCTTTTCATAGTGATTAGCTGGTTCAGTGTGATTTTTATCATATTCATCCCCTGTTTGAATTACCCTTCAGTATGCAATTATCCTATCACAGAATGTCCTATTTTTGTGCTGTCAGATACATAAAATAAATGGAAAACTGAAAGTGCTAAACCAATTATATAACCTTTTGTCATCTACTTACTGATGGAAACCCTTGCAAGCAACTTTTTTTCCCCCCTTTCCTCCCCCTCCTCGTTGTTCACTGTTCACCTTAGATTTATGTCAGTTGGGGATATTCCTGTTAACCATTTCCTTCCTTATACTGCCCTACTACTTGGTCGAGTTTTGGAGAGGCAAATTCAGATTTTATTTTAAAATGTTTGTGGCATGATTTAAGTTAAAACCACTGAAGATGGGCTTTGGTTCAGTGCCACCGATGCTTTGTTTCTACCTGTGACAAATGGAGATCTATCCATTTACCTTTAAGACAGGGATATTTGAGTTGGGATAAATCTTACTGCCTGTAAGGTGGGATGAATGGAAATATTTCCTCTGTTATTCAGCAGTGGGTTTAATTTTACAGTCAAACCCAAATAGTCCCTTTGAGAGCCTTGCATAGCCTGCTATCACTTGTGGTATTGCTTCAGTTGCTTTTCCTGGACTTTTGGAGATTTCACGTGTAACAGATTTGTGTGATCAGTCCTAATTTCAAGTTAGCTGTGAATTTTTACAATTTTTTAGCAGGTTTTATGATACTTTAGTGCCTCCACTCATTTGAAATTGAAGAGAATAGAGTACAATGGCATAATGCTCAATAACAAATGACTACTGCATGAAACTTGATAGTGAAAAAGAGGGGGAATTAAAACTATTCATTTGTTGCTTTTACATTTCCTAGTTAATGGTGTAATAGGAGAAAAAAAAAGGGATTGAAAAAGCAAAATGTAAGATAAGTTGTTAGGGAATATTCAAAAAGCTATTATTAAAATTTAAGTGATGAAGTTAGGTTTCTATTTTCATTAGTGCAGCAAGTAAAGAGAATCATGTAAAAATGATTGTTGATTTACTGGTAAGATGGCAAATCAAGTGTTAAGGATTATTTTTCTTTAAGGCAACTACCATTGCTGCAGTGGAAAATGCAAATAAAAGAGATTTCTTTTTATTAACTTTTCCTACTGTAGCTACCTGGTGTTCATTGTGAAGCTGATTCTCATTATAACTACTGTGAAAAGTAATTGCTGTTGTACAGTAATTCAATTTCAGTGCCTTCATGCATCAGTAAGCCAGGGGAGTTTATCTAGAGAAACCTGGGACTTTAAAGCTTTTTATCATGAAATTCCACATGCGGAAAAACGTTCTTCCATGGAGAAGAATATCAGCATTTACATTTAACAAACATTTGCAACGAAGAGAAATGGATTTTTTCTTTCCACCAATGATTTTTACACCAGTCTTCAAACTGTTTTCAGATACTATTAGGATGATAGTGTTTATGCACAGTTAAAAATAGTGTAATATATGTTTGAAATGTTTGTTCTCATTCATACATGTGTCTGTTTGCACTTTTTAGTGTGTGGAAGTGTATGGGTACCTATCATCACACACGTGCATATTGAAGTTTCTAAATAGCAAGATGCAATTTACTACTGATTTGTTGCATGTTACATGTACACAAAGTATTAAACTGTGTACTGTATCACCTGTGCTAGGGAACCTGCTTTGACAGGAGGGTTGGACTTGATCTCTGGAGGTCCCTTCCAACCCCTACAATTGTGATCCACAAATATCCAAACAACTACTGGTAAATTGGTGTTGTGATGAATAAATAAATTTTTATTTAAAATAAAAGAATATGGTGTGTGTAAAATGAACTTGGCTGGATGAACACGATGGTCATGGTGTGTAATCCAAAGCTGACAGTGAAAGGTCCTACACAAAAGAGGGGTTTTTTTCTCCTTGGGAATATTTTTCAGTGCTTTGACTGGACATTTCTGCAAGCTCAGTCAAGAATTCATACTAAATAGTGTGGTCAATAAATGTAGCTTTTACTTACAATTACTCTACTGTTTTCTTGGATGTATTTGGCATTTAATGAACTTTAGTGTGTAACAATGGTAAGGTCTTCCCCATTTGATCAGACACATTGTTACAGAAGGTAGTTTTTGTTTTCTGATTGGTTGAGGGTGGCATTTTGAACTGGATTTTGAAAGTAGATACTCAATTAGATTTCTTACCCACTGTCAAATAGCTTTCCATTTCAGGAGTTCACTTTCAGCCATTGATTTTTGCTGTTTCTAGTTGATGTCACTGAACTCATACAAAAGTGTAATCACAGCAAACAAACCAAATAAAAGAAAAGTTTTAGAATGGTGTCATTTCTCATGTTCTCACTGATAAGGAAGCTCTTGTGTAATCTTTTGAGGAGGGTGGTCTTAGAGTGGACAATCTTTGTTGTGTTTTTCAGTTGAGGTTATCGATTGCTTTCCTTCCTCCCAATTACATTTGAACTTACCCTTGCTCTTGCCAGCGGTTAAACCCCTGCACGTCATCAGAGTCAGGGAATGGTTACAGGGAAGATAGTCTGTATCCTTACTGGGGAGAGGCAGGGAAATAACCAGTCATGAGAAAGGACAGAGAGCAGAGTGCAGTGCAAGGGACTGGGTGTGATGTGGAAGGGACCTGAATAAACTATGGGAGGTTAATTTAATGGCTGAGAAGTGAAGATGCTGTATGGAAAATGGGAACCTGGCAAAGGATTAAAACCAAAAGAATCAGAAAACCCAAGAAATGCACCTTTCTGTTCTGTGGCCTTGGATCTATGGTCTTAATGCCATTGAGCTGCATTCTAGTTTTGTGTGTGCGTGTGTCCATGACCAAAGCAGATATGGTTCTGAATATAGGGGAAGAATATCTTTTGAATTAAATAAGTCTGGTTTGAATGAATGTTCTATATTGAAAGTACATTTAACACACATAGTGTATTGAAGGAGCATGTGACTCTTAAGTGAAAGTGCTAACCAGTAGGTTGTTAGACATCCACATGCAAAGCTTTGGATCTCTTGTGCACCTTACAGCTCAGAACACTTCCCAGCAGGATCATATTTTTTTTTTACCATTCTATCCAAGACCAAATCCATCAAAATGTAACATACTGCAAGACATTGCCAGTGTCTGGGGTCCATTGTGCATTCTGTTTTCTTACAGCCAGGTATCTCTGATGCAGACATTACATATAAAGTAATCTGGTGTTCCTTCCACTATGGTTTTAAAAGAACAGGAACATGCATAATTTTCTACCTTCATATATAATATGACAGTTTAGAATTGCTCGGATATAATTTGAAATTGATATTCCTACAGACTGGAGAATTTTTGCAAAATCTATTAAATCAGGGAAGCTGAAGTGGTTAGTGCTGTGTCACTATGCCAATTGAAAGCACTTGCTGGGGACAGAACACTTTTGCACGGTGGAGTTTAGTATTTAGATTATTAAATCGAAGGCTGAAAAATAGTGACTCCCCACAGTGCACAAAGAAGAAAACTGAGGCGACAGAGAGGGATATCTCAGGTGAATTTTGAACTGATTTTTTTTAAAGGCTGCTTGAAATGTTCCATGCACAATGTGTATTGTATTGCGCTGTATTTGTATTCTGATTTTCTGTCACTTTGATCAAGGCTAGATTTGGAATGGCATTCTTGAGACTAGCAAATAATCTTTCACATTTCATATTCATACTATAGAAGATAGAAAGGTCTTAAATGTCAAAACTTATTACTTTGCTAGGCTCACTATTTCTAAATGTATAATAAACACATTTTCACTATCCACACTGTTCCCTCATTGAGCTAATTTGCATCTGCAGAATTAGAAGGAAGGAGAATGAATATCAACATGCACCCTTTAAAACTGCACGGCTCAATGGGCGCTCTTCTGACCCTGAATTTTATTTATTTATATATAGTAAGACAAGTTGGTTTTTGTCAGAAATGAAAAAAAATACAATTAAGTTGATAACATTACTGGAGGAGCAAATTCTAAATGCTTGTGGGTTGAAGGAAATTATGGTGAATCAACCTGGTGTTGCTATAAATAGTTTTAAATTACAGAATAAAGACATAATGAATAAAAGGGAGATGGCAATAATTGTGTTAATTACTGCCAACAAATTAAAGGTTTTCAGCAATATTTTTGTGTTCACATTTAGTATTTTAGCTGTAATTGTTGCTAGTTACTTTTGGTATTGAATTTTGCTCAAAGTTCTACTGCTTTCCTTCATACGTTCATGATGAATTTCTGCTCTGAAAATGTTAAGAGCTTTATTTACTTTTTGGCAAATTAGACTACTCTGGAAAATGAAAAAGATGGTTAGTAATCCACTGACAGTCAGTGGAGTATTCAGTAGCATAATACATAACCTTGAAAGTCATAGCTTGAGGAGTATTTAAAGGCATAGTAAAGATTTTTCTTTATTGTCATTGGAGTGAAGGGTTACTTTTGCTAAATGTCTAGAAATTAGGATCTTTGATAAATGAAGCATTAGCAACCCTGTTCTAGTGCAGGTCAGCTAGATTGCTTATTGCTTCTTTTCTTAGGAAACTCAACTAAATAGCAATGTGTGGTTTTTGTAAACAGATACTGCTATGAATTCTGAAAAAGGGAAAAAAGTTGAAAACCAGAAAAACTTTGGGGATAACCTTCACCTGCTATTTAATAATTGATTTGTTAACTGTTCAGGAGGGGCTGCCTTGCAAAGACTATAATTAGATCAAAATAATTTTGTAAATCAACTTTTTTTCTCTGCTCAGAACAAATTTTCTCTCTTCAGTGTCCACACACTAATATGTATTAAAGAAAACTTTAATACAGAAAAATAACTTGTTAGGTACATTTTTAAAGGAAGGAGTGGTAGTTCTTTGATCATATTTAGGAGATCCAGGGATATGTATTCATCAAGGTTTTCAGGGATTTCACGTACGTAACCTGGTACGTGCAGTATCTTGGAACAGCTACTTTCTAAATTTATGCTTTTATGGCTCTGCAAATTTGAGCTTTTATTGTCTTGCTACAGCTTGAAATAAATTATGAACAAATGAAGCAACTGGAGCTATGCTTTGAATTTTGGCTGTCTTTAAAACTCTGGCTTGTTCGTGTGTGTTTAAAAAAAAAAAAAAGAAAACGTCCACACAGCCTGACCACTCTTAGAGAATGTAGTGAATTTATTTTGGCAGTTCACATTTAGAAAAGAAAAATACTCTTAAGAAAACAGGGAGGAAACGAAGACTTGTAGAGAAAACCTAAAAGCATTTGCTGCTGGAGACTAGTGTGACTGTTTCATCCTCGGCTGAGAAAAGAAGTGAAAAGTATTTAAAGATAGTGCATTCAAATATAGAACACTTATCTGAAAATACAGGCAGAAGAAAAAATCAAACCAGCCACTTCACAGAGTAATTCTTGGATTAGACATCATTACAGAAGTATGTAACGTTCAGTCTTTGCCATCAACAACATGAAGTAGCTTTCCACACAGTGGGGAGAAAACAATAAAGTACTTTTGGAAGAATGAAGTAGGATAAATTAACCTCATGTATCCTTCTCTTATCACTGTTTTGGTTTATTAGCATATTTTCATATTTTACATTAATGTTAATTATTTTAACAAAGAATAATCGTTGTCCGACTTGTCATTCAATGTGTGATTTCAGCTAGTAACTTCAAATAGTGATGTATTATAATTTAATTCCACTTACATGACTGTCACCTGTTCAGTTTTCAATTATAATTCTTATTTCATATTGCAAACGCATATAACTAAATCTCTTTTTGGAATGATAGAAAATCTCAAATTTTATAAATACTGATACTTCAACTTTAAAAATTACAATAAATGTTGAGACTCAGCTCACCTTTAGAGTGTTTACTGGTACTTGTTATTAATTGACTACTTAAAATATTCTCTTGAGAAGATGCACTTACAGCATGCTTGCTATTCATTTAAACCTAGCATGTTTTCCCAAACCTTATGTACATTCAGTGTAGTGCTTAGATACTGAAAAAGTGGATCTCCTTGAAGAGAGTGCTCCATTTGGCATAATCTGCATTCGTACAGAGCGGGTTTTCAAGCTGCTGCCTGTTTGTCTTCTTACATAAATGATGCCAAGATCCTCTGATCAGTCTCTGGAGAACAAGGGAATGTCTGGAGCATTGGTAAGGAGGAGCCTGTTAGTAGCTTCTTGGAGGCATCTAATGAATGGTCATTTATCAATACTTTGAGTAGGAGAGGAGACTATCATCTCTGTCGTTTGGACAAGTGAACAAAATGACCTGCAAAGTTTCTGAAGCTTGTTCCTGGGCTCGTGGTGTGCCTTGGGTGCCTCCAGCTTTCTACAGACCCTTGTTTGTTGCTTGCTTCCCAAACGTACCTCCCTAGCCAGTTGTCCTGCCTTCACCCACAGTTAGGTCAGGAGGCATGTCAGGTCCCAAGTGCTGGATTTCAAACTACTCACACAAAAAGTGTCTGAGCTAGAAACAAACTGATAGAGTTTGGCAGATGTTTGCATTTTCGATCTTGCATCCACCTAAAATTGCTGCAAGTCTTCTTCCCCAGTAGCTCTTAAGGTACTTAGAAGCATTTCAGTGAAAAAGAGAATTCATTAAGAGCTTTACCTCTTCACTCTGGTCTTTGTGCTAGAGCTTCCAGTGGCTGTTGTGTTAGGTCAGGTCCTAGCTGAGCCTGAACTGCCGCTGGAGCACTATTGTGAGAGAACAACTCCCTACACAGATAACTGAGGGCAAATACCTCATTTATCCTCTTCACTCCCACCTTTCTTGAGTTTAATGGACTTTGGTATAATTGGGTAGGAAGATGTTTCATCACATTTTGCCTGGACACTGTGGTAACTTTAGATCTCCCTGCAGGCTTACCCAATAAACCCATCGTGCTCCTTATCCCAGTTGAACAGTTTCTTTAAGACTGGATTTAAGACTGGACAGCCAAATGGTCTCTAACGATGTGTGTTTAAGAGCACAGGTTCTCTCTAATGTTTTCTAGACAGTGCCCAGTGAGGGTGGGGGGAAAGAAACTCTTCACAACAGCATTGGATTTGAGGTAGTCACAATTTCTGTTTGAGTAAATCTGGAGTAAGGGATTATCCTGTCTGGCCTAGTGCTATTTAAAATTGAGAGACAAAAGCAGATTGAAAGGGAGGTGAGATGCTTCTTTTTTATTTCCCCTGGAAAATTGGGGCTTTTTGGGAGTGAGTTACCTGAACATTTAGTTAACGATTCTTGTTTTGAATGGCTGTAAACATCATGAAACATCAGATTTGGTGCTATAAATAGAATTTAAAATATTTAAAACGGAACTTAATTTTGATGAATACCAAGCAGAAAGGCCCACGTTGTGATTGTTAGCCTGCGCTTCAATGTGCTTGCAAGTTGGCGCTGGCTCTTCACAGAGAAATCTCACCATCAGCTTCCCCTGGTGCTTGCTCCCCTCTCCTTTCTCCTTTACCTTTCCATTCTCTCCACTGCCTTGTGGCAGGTGCTTGTGTGCCTGTAAATGATGAGATTGAGATTATCCATGCCAGAAACCCCTAACCAAAAGTCTGAGAGGCTTTCTTTCCCTTAGACTAATTAAGATTTTGTTCACTGCATGAGATGTAAAATCTGTGTAACAGTAACACACAGGAAGGAGATCAGGGATAGGAGACAGGAATGAGTTGGATCATATGATGGATGTTTCAGCATTGGCTTTAAAACCCTGTTGAACCATCTTCCTATTTGTTTGGATGTGTTTTAAGCTCTAAGGTGACTGTGCAGCTGTTTAGAGAAATTGTCCAATCACTTGTGTGTAAAGAGATGCTTTTGCATTCCAGACTGTGCAGGTGAGCACTTCTTCCTTTGACCCATTTGTAGATAAGCAATTTCTTATGTGTGGTAGCTGCAGGAAGCTGGGACCTATAGCTCGAACTGTAGGTGTCCCGTCAAAAATGTTTAAAATTATGAACCTGAATCTCTAGAGCCTCAGGAAAAAAGATTTGGAATTTTTGAGGGAATAAAGCTCACATGCAGCATGTATTGGTTCCTAATCTGAGGTTTTTGCTAGGCAGGAGGGCAACATCCTAGGAACAGCATAAACCCACTGATGCCTGAATCATACAGTGCTCAAATTCTGATGGTACCTCATTCTTTGACAATGGAGATCAACCAGCTTGAGGGATGGAAAGAACCCTACTAAAACCATAGCCTTGTGGTTGATTGATTTTTTTTAACTGATTAATTAAAAAGTGCTTCAAAAGAACATGTTAATGTGTTCAAATCACTCCCAAAGATAGACTCTGAATGTGGGTTTTCATGAAAATGTCCGGGCAACTCTTTCTATGTATGCAGACAAAAGAATCCAAAAACATTTATGTTGTAGAATTGGGATTTGTGGAAGGAACCAGCTGAAGGCCACAGCTCTGTGAAGCTGTACTGCGGTGCACTTGTGTGACAGCAGGTACAGAGCCAGGCACATCTGCTGGAGGTGGCTTTTCTATTTTGAGGTGAAGCAAAGCTAAAAGTCCCTGAAGGGGTGTGTGTAGGTGGCGTGGGTGGGGAGCAGAACTGTGATGATTTAAAAAAAAAAAATTTCTTATTTTTGTGGTAGTTCAAGTAAGTCTAGCTTATGTTTAGACTTTAAAGTGTCCTAAGTGTTTTGTCATTTGGTGCTTTGTCTTTTTGGTGCTGGAGCAACAGTAAGAACAACAGTGTAGTAATTTATTTCAGGTAGCATTGTGATTTCAAGACCATGTAATTATGGCACATTAACTTTGGTATATGTTTTAAAAGTGGTTACACTGAAGGGAACAAATAAACAGAATGCTTTATAACTTATTTTACTGTCCATCTAAAAAGACAGAGCTCTGTATTCTTGGATCAAACACATTTCTCTGCCATTTAAGCTAGCACAGCATATCCTGGATGATTGCTGCTGGCAGTGCTGTGCAACTGCTCCAGGAGGACAAACTGTTTGAGTAAATCATAACAAAGGTGTTTCAAGGAAGAAATAAACAGTTCCAAACTAATACTATAAATTGAAGTTTTATTGATGAATCTATTTTTTATTATCAAGGTTAAATTACAGCAATCATTGTGGCACAAAGCACTACAGAAATAGTGCGTTATAGAAAAATCTTGTGCGCTGTATTTCTGATGGGTCATTTCAGTGTGATGAAAAACCACAGCAAAAGCATTATATGCAAGAAAAAAGGAGATAACTGCTCTGTACCTGTGAGTCTTTGTTTCAAAAGCAAGCTGGAATTGGAAAAGCAAGCTATGCTGCTGAAAAAACTCACACGAAATCTCCGAAGTGCAGCCTATGTTTACATCACCCTTCCCAGATGTATAGCCCATGCAGTGATAAGCTTCAACTGCCCCAGAGGGATTACACAGACAACTTTTTATATGTCAGAAAAAAAATTTGCAGGATATGAGGTTAATTCCTTAATTTGTATGTGTAAGGATAAGACAGTAGTTAAACCCACTTTAACTGGTAAATACTTGGTGCAGGCAGGGGACACTGTAGGGGTAGCATCGTATTTGCTAGTTCACGCCTCCCTTTTGTTTCAACAAAACAGTGGACTTTTTGGTTTTGATAACCTTTGGGGCAAGCCCAATGAGGGCATTTTGTCTGTAACACACTGAGCAGATTATAATAAAATCAGTAATTAAAAACCACTTGGTTTATATTTTAATTTTTTGGTATATTGAAAAAACTGAGTTTAGTCAAGAAAATTGTATTTTATCACTCTTTCCTTTATGTTGTGGTGAGATGGTGATTTAGCTGTTTGTAAATGTGCCAGTAAATTAATAATTCTGGAGTCATTAATTTTGCATTTATCTTAATTGTATTACATTTATGGATATTTGTGGAGTTTTGCCGCTTTTGCACTTGAAAAATATAACTACGGTGTTATTTTTGAGATGGGTCTAAGAAGACTAAATTATCTTATTTTCATGCAAATAATTTTGACATATTAGAAATGGAAATACTGCCTTGATTTGTGAATTGAGTAATTTTCATTTAAATGTCACTATGAATCATTATAGAAATGGGAATGGTTATTTTGCTTTAAGATAATTCCATGCTCATGATCTAGAAATTAAATCACTAACCTCTTGATCTTTATTTTTGACTGAAGTTCAATAAGGGAATGGATAAATTCATAAAAGATGAGTCCATAGGTGGCCAATTAATATACTGATGGACAACCTTTAACTCAAGAAGCCCATAAAATGCTGATTGCCGTAACCTGAAATGACTTATAGAAGAAAAAGAAAATAAATTATCCTGTTTCTCTTCAGTTCTTTGTTCAGCATGCACTGCTGACCGCTGCTGGAGAGTGACTTGGAGATGGCTGTCTTATTTCTCTTCTGTGCTGACTTTGTGGTGTGATAATATAGACTCGTTGCTGTGATTCTGTGAACATCTTAAGAGCTGAACTTGACAGTTATTGGATGAATGCTATGCTTTTGAAAGACTAAGTAGCTGGCTGAGATTGTGATACAGTCCTTTGGGAGCTGGTGTGTTCTTTAACTAAAAAACTGTATTTTATTTTTACAAAATGTGGCGTGTTTCTAGGTTTTGTCCTCTTCTCATTCTTCATCTTGTTTTCTGAGCTCAGATCACTGTGATATAGTGACAGACACAAACAAAGGCTGAATCTTCAGCTTTTACTTCTCTGCCTGAGAAAGAGAAGTGAACCATGCTGGTGACACTGGCTTGACTTCTTTGTGCCAACCCAAAGCAATATTCGGGAGAAACTGAGTATTGCATTATAAGAGTGAAGCAAAAGTTCTTCAGAACTAGATCAGCACAAACCCAGAATATAGAAACATAAAACCAGAGAGCTGCCTTGAGTTTAAAATAGTATGAAGTCTTTGGGGTTTTTTTCAGTCTTCTCTTTGGATGTTGAAACTTGGCTTTGTCACATGCAGTACCATGGATGTTGATGGATGTGAGCAGATGAAAAAAAGTGTATTTTTACTGTAAAAATAATAATATATTGTTCACATGTTTCAACCAGATCTACATCTGTGTAAGAATATGGGCAGTATCTTCTGTTCTGGGCTGCAGATGACAGTTTTGAACTTTCCCCAATACCCTGCTCTCCATTGAGGACACGATTAATTGGTAGAAATACATTTTATCACTCCATTTCTCTCCTGATTGCAGTAATGCAATATATCACATAAACACTTCACAGAATTGCTTGCCAGGGTTTTTTTTTTTTATGGCTGAGGAGATGGTGTGTGTAGTTGGAAAGCTGTAGTA
>VZTU01023649.1:0-17894 GCA_013400835.1 Zapornia atra
GGGGCCTGTAGTACACACCCACACTAGCCTGCCCCTTGTTTCTTACCCACAAGCTCTCAACTGATGGATCATCCTTTCCCAAGTGGAGTTCAATACATTCCAGCTGCTCTCTCAAATAAAGGGCAACTCCTCCCCCTCTCCTCCCTAGCCTATCTTTCCTAAAAAGCACATAGCCATCCATGGCAGCATGCCAGTCATCCAGGCTGTCCCACCACGTCTCTGTGATTGCAATGAGATTGTGGCCCTGCGACCGCATAAAGATCTCTAACTCTTCCTGTTTATTACCCATGCTACGTGCGTTTGTGTATAGGCACTTTAGGGAGGCAGCAGATGCAGGTATCCTCAACAGGTCACAGAAAGATTTCTGATAGGGAATGAGCAATGGTCGCTCCACTGAGGAGTCCTCAGGGCAATCCATAGAATTTTCCCTACTATCACGTGGAACAACATCCCCAAGTCCATCACTGTGACGTTGGCCTTTACCTTCTTCCGCTATCAGCTCTAGGCGTGTCTCCTGAAGCACTTGCCTGACCCTAGCAGCCTTCATGATATCCCCTTCCCTCTTCCTAACTAGTTTAAAGCTCGCTCAATGAGCCCTGCCACCTCCTGGACAAGGATATGCTTTCCCCTTGGGGACAAGTGAGCCCCATCAACAGTCATCATGCCAGGAGCTGAGTACACCAGCCCTTGATCAAAAAACCCNACCAGCCCTTGATCAAAAAACCCAAAGTTCCTATTCTGGCACCAGCCTTTCAGCCACTTGTTCAACTTCTGGGTTCTCCTAACCTGCTCCAAACCCCTCATCCTACCCTAACCCTAACCCTCATCCCACTTGTAGGAATAGAGGAAAATATTATTTGAGCTCCCCCTCCCTCAACAAAGCGCCCTAGGTCCCAGAAGTCCCTTTTGATAGCTCACAGGCTACAATTCATGATTGCATCCCTGCCTGCTTGAACTATCAATAATGGGTAGTAATCAGAGGATCTCACCAGCCCTGGAAGCCTTCTGGTGATGTATCTGACCTGGGCTCCAGGGAGGCAGCACACCTCCCTGCGTGTAGGGTCAGGTCTACACATGGGGCCCTCCGTAAGTTATTGTGATCTTAGATGTTGTGAAACTTTTAACAATACAAAACCTATTATATCATTAACTTAGTCACTCACCAGACAAAGGTACCTTTGCTCATGAATAAGTTAAACTTCCAGGGTTGAGGGATTTTCTTTGTGGAAGATTGAACATAACATTGCTCTGTACAACAGGTACATCCTCCAGGGAAAGAACAGTGAAAATTCATGACAAGACAGAAAGTGCAATTAACTGGATGATTGGTTCCACCAAAGAATGGAGAAAAAAAGAGGGGTGTCGGGCCAATTACCTGGTGTTGAAGTAACGCCACTGTGTTATGTAAAATGCAGTGTTTGGTAAGCACACTGTTAGTGGTGGGTAGACACTTGTAGGCAGTGCTAAACCAATAATTTAACAGCACCAAAATAAGAAGGAATTACAGCAACATTTAGACAAATTGGCTGTTGAAGTAGATAAACCAGAAGGAAATACTGATACTAAGAAATTAGGACTACAAGTGACAAAGACAGAGGAATGAACTGCTTCAGTGTAGTGTTAGGAAGGAAAGGGAACATGAAAAAGAAGAAGTGAAATTTTCCTTTGTGGTATTAGGACTTACTCATCTTGAAGAGCACCAGAGAAGTAGGATTTGTTCAAATGCAAACAAAGTATAACTGTCTTAGAGTGATGATTTTTTTCAATGGCACCTTTGTGGATATAAACACTGAACTCTTACAGAAGTAAACTTACATACACGGTGCATAGGATGAACGTTTTGCTGGTTATAAATAATATAATCATATTATCAGTAGCTGATGCTGAGGAGTAACTGTCCTGATTGTAAACTAAATGTCAGGAGTAAGCGTGCGGTGGACATGAGAAGATGCAAAGGCCTAGTACCATGGTTCTTCAGGAAACCATCAGACAAGGTCAAGAAGCCACATACAAATAGCTTGTTATGAAACCACTGCCATCTGAGAAAAAGCTCTGCTCTTCTACTTCTGAAAGAGAAATTCTACAACATTATGTCCTCATATTAAAATCTGTTGTGCAAGAACAACAGAAGCATCACCTCAGAGAGCTGTCACAAGGGCAGACACGGATAAAGATAGTATCAAAATACTCAAATGCCTTGTATTTCACATTTACAACTTTTTTCCTCCTCTTTTCGCTGCATCTTTAACAAAATTCCAAAGATTTGTTATGATATATTAGCCATGGTATTAAGAAATACAAGAAATATTTTTGATACCTTAAATATTATTTAAAAGTGGTATGATGTAGAGAGGTAGGGACATACCATATTCATGATTAATTTATTCCAAAGAGAATAGCATGACCTATTGAGTGGTAATAACTGCTAAACTCATGCCAGGGCATTTTATTAAAAAATGAAAATAACAAGAACTTTCCCCTTTTCTTTCCAGTAGCATTATGGGATAACCCCCCTCATTTCCCCCCCAAGAACCCACAAAACAAAACATACTTTTAATGAAAAAAAATGTCATTAGCTACAGCATCTCACCTCTATAAGTAAGACTGTTCTTGTTTAAGCAGAAGGTGTATCATAAGATTTTTTAATTTAGATTTCAATTAGACGCTGGAATTTCATAGATATCTTAATTGGAAATGTTCAGATAACTTCAAGGTGAGCTTTTGTATCTTGGACTGTAGCTTCAAAAACCCATAAAGTGAATGATTGTTCAGTTTATTTCCACAAAGTTAGGCAACTGGGAACTGAATGTTTTATTTTGTTGGGGTTTTGAGTAAATGTCTGGGGATCTGTAAACAGGGTAAAATAAACCACTACTGTGGTAATATAAATTAGGAACCAGGATTGTTGACAATGTAAGTACTTTTAATACGCTTTTAGCAGAGGGACTGTTTAACTAATGAGGTACAAAATCAATAGTTTATTTTAAAGTATTAATATATAATGTTCACATATTTGTTAAACCATAATAAATCTGATTAATATTGTCTTTCTGTTTAATTAAGCATTTAGCTACATTACAGTAAACGGGCTATTTAATCCAGCAGTTTATATTTAATCAAATAGCTATGTTCTTGTAAACATGTGCTATCAACTTTAAAATAATATAATTACCATCTTGTAAATACCAAGTTAGGTACCTCATAAAAGTACGAATGGATAAGGACACAGCCCTGTGCTTCTATAAATTTTCCTCCTTTTGTTTGGACTTGAAGTCGGTGACTGCTCCGGAGCAGGAGACACCTGCCAAGTACTCTTTGAAAAAGGTCAGTGTCCTCCAAAAAATGATGAATCATTGCCTGTCCAGCACCTAAACACAAATCTGCTGGCCAAAATACTCCTGGCTGGACCTGCTGTCTCCCCACGTGGAGAATTCTTCAGTAAGTTCAGTGTCCCACCATGCTCCATCGTGGATACAGCTCCTCAGGAATGGGTTTAGCAACAGCTAAACACCTGTGGATACAGGTGCCCCATGGGGTTGGGGAGCCCTGCAGTGAGCTGTGAGGGCTCACTTCAGTTCTCCACTTCCTAATTTTACAACAGTTTTAGAAAATTATCTGCATTTTCTGAATAAAGCCCCATGATTACCTAGTCTTTTGGCATGAAGTTTCTCATCTCTTATTCAAGCATTCCAGATTAGAGTGAAAACAATTAAAAGAAATCCATAATGGAACAGGAGTTATTTTGGTCCATGTTACACCAATGTAGCAGATGATATTCCAGCCTGCAGACCTCCATTCCCCCATTTCACCATTCCCAACAAACCCAGTGGCAAAGACGTCACACCCATGTAAAAGGATCTGAAAGGCATGGTGGCTTCCCAGTGATTTCCGCTAAGTTGAGAACCTTCCCAGGGGTGTAAAGCCGAGAGCATCATCCCAGCTCATGGCTGGCTGGAGGTGGCATGGCAGGAACCTGTCTCCAGGTGAAGGGAGCAAGAGTCAAGCCCAGAATACTATCCAACACAGTATTTGCAAGGGAGAATGAAAGTCTTTCAAGGAGGATCTGTGTGGAGTAAATGATAAATGACGGCACCTACAGGACAACAGTCGCATCACACAATACAGTAGCTTAACCTGCCTGTGTGCTGAGGAGAGGGGTCCCTAGGAAAGCACTGAACCCCAGCAGGTGTTATTTTCACATGAACTCTTAACCTCTGACATCTTTCTCTTACACTGACTATAAAGATTTTAATGAGTCCCTCCTCACCACAGAAAGAGTGGAAAAGAGAGGAGGAAGATGCTGAGGAAAACAGAAGTTCTAAGGAAGTACCAGAAAAAGTTGGATGCTAATTAATAGAGAGAATTTTAATCAAAAAGGAGAAAAAATCCATAACATTTTAAGTAAGGTAGGGAAAATTACATCTTTTCATGGGGAGGCCATGGAAGAAGAATAATTGCTAAATGAGAGGGAGTAATTAAATATGCATTGGAAAGTAATATGGAGAAAGGGGTATCAGTATACAAGAAATAAGAAAGATGCAAGTAAAAAGTGTTGTGTGTGTATAATAGTAATGCTACTAATGCTAATGCAGAATTAATGCTTCTTAAGTTATCTGGAAGGATAATTAAAAAATAGAATTTAAAAATGAGATACATAGCTCACCACCAAAGAAGCGCAGTTAAATAATGCCTATCAACATGTGGTAGACCAAAATAATAATAAAAAAAATAATTTGTTGAACGCAGAAAATATTTGAGAAAGAATGTAGCAAAGATTAGATTGCTTCTTTACATAGCCTTTTCTCCTCATCTGCTGACTTCTTTGTAATTTCCACTACTTACTTTCATTTGACTAGTTCAAAAGAAAATAATTTTTGCTGTGGATAATTTTATTTAAACTTTTGTCAAAGCCAGTAGTAAAGCCATGTAAAGATTACCCTAGAATCATTCATAAATTTTAACGCCTATAAAACTCTTCTGAATGCAAAAAATATTTTAATTATAATTAACTATTTTTTTCCCCATGCTATCAGTAGCTCTGAGATTTGCATTTAGGAGCATAACTTTGGGTACAATTTGAGGAAAAGAGTTTCACATTTAACATGGCAATTTCCTGAATTGCCTTTTGTTATTTTCCAGTTACAGCTTTGTTCTCTGAAAATACTTAGTCTCCCTAAAAAATGTTGATGGAAACCCTTATGTCAAACTTTACAGAAGTATAATGTAATTTTTAAATTATCTGACGTAGTTTAAGAACAGCAATAGATAATTTCATTGTATGTTATACTCTCCCTCCCTTTGCAACTATTCCCAGTGACTGCTTGTCGTGGTGGAGGGAATCATAAAAAGAGTAAAATGAAAAAACTTGTGGGTTGAGATAAACAGTTTAATAAGTAACACAAAAACCAAAAGCACAAGCAAAACCAGACATTCATCACTTCCCATGGGCAGGCAGGTGTTCAGCCATCTCCAGGAAAGCAGGGCTCCATCATGTGTAACAGTTGGGAAGGCAAACTCCATCACACTAAACATCCTGCCCCTTCCTCCTTCTTCCCCCAGCATTATATGCTGATCATGATGTCATATGGCATGGAATATCTGCTAGGTCAGTTGGGGTCAGTTGTCCTGGCTGTGTCCCTTAGCAACTTGTACACCCCCAGCCTACACACTGGTGTGGTGAGTTGAGAAGCAGAACAGGCCTTGGCTCTGTGTGAGCACTGTTCAGCAGTAACAAAAAACACCTCTATATTATCAACGCTGTTTTCAGTACCAACCAAAACCACAGCTCCATACTAGCTACTCTGAAAAAATGAACCCTATCCCAGCCAAAACCTGCACATAGGCATAGGAATTCTACAAAGGAATGCCTTATCTAACAGAGACCTTCTGAGGCAGACTATAGCTTGAAGAGAAAGGGTGGTGTCATCCAGACACTTTGTTTGTTTAGCCTGTGATTATGTCTGGACATATACTGTCTAGAAATTACCTAGGAGATCCATTGGGATTCCAAAATTTGTTTTGGCTGAGTCCATGCTCATATTGTATTCTCTTTCTATTTGAGTTAAGAACAAATTTATACTTTATTCCCAGTTGAAGAGCTTTAATTCTGATGCACAAACAGAAGACATTGAATGTTTCGCAAAGTCACAGAACAATGATTAATCAGATATTTTGTTTCTATATTAGAAAGATTAATATAATTTTCTCAAATGTAATTATGTGGGAGAAAGGTGAAGTTATTTGCAAAAGCAAGGTGATTTACCCAATATGTGATTTGATATTAATTATTCACCTGGTGCTAACTTTAAGAATAAGGAAGAAAACAGAGCCCTTTGCCTTGTTTGTACAGCGTGTTCCCTCTGCAAGGTCAGGCCTTGCCAGAGCTTGGATGAGAAACTTTCAGAACAAGTAGTATGATCAATATGAGAACTAAGGATACCAGGTTCCCCAGAGATTTCTTTTAAGGTTGGTTGACTTTCATGTCTAAGCAGGCAAGACCTATGAATGAAGCTTTTCACTTCTTGACAATATTAATAATGGCTGTCTCAGCTGGATCCTCTGATGTCTAATCAAGGTTAAACATCCACTGCAGCCTTTTCATCAGCAGAGGCCCTAAACTGGCTGTTTCAGTGGCTTTTGTTGTTGTTGTTGTTGTTCTTGTTCTTGTCTTGGCACTTGTAAGCAGCAAATTACTTTGGGAACCAAACAACTTTCACCTGTTTGTGTGCCACTGGCAGTGTTTGTTGGGGTGATGTTTGGGATGCAAGGCAGACAAGCAAAGATAGGATAGTATCACAAAAATTTTCCTTGGAAAACAAAGTAAAAACAGTGCTTAGAAAGTGGCTCTGAAGCTGAGACCCTCCCCTCTCAATCTGAGTTATATCTAAGGCTCCTTGCTGCAACAAGGAGGAAATACATTCCTGTCTCACAAGAGACGAACTGAAGTGGTGACCTCTGATGGCTTTCTCTGCTCATATAAGAGGAGCTGTTAGGATTTGTCATTCAAAGCAGAGGGGTCTCTGCTCATGATTAACCCATATATTTTTCTACACAGGGAAACTGGTATCTAGTAATGACTTTATCTGTTTTGTGCCGGATGACTGAATCTTTCTTGGTGAGATGTAGGTGAGTCACTAGCAGAGAGATTTGAAAACACTGTCACAGAAGTGTTCCCAATGTCAACCCATGTTTCCAAAGGTAGGGGCATCTTTATGGAGTCACAAAGTAAACAAACACAGAATGAGTGTTAATACAGCTTATGAAAAGTCAGGTTATTGCAAACAAGTGTTGAAGGTATCCTTATCAGGCATGAGCAGGAGCTGAGAAACCTCTCCCATTTATGACAGCCCTTATTGATATACTGAACAGATCAAGCTCTTCCATCTTTCTGATATTTGCTGAGAAACTTTTGAAGTTCTTGCTTAGAATCACAGGGTTTGTTCTACTTCAGACAGGTGAAACCTTTTTAAAAACACATCAACATTTCAGTGATAAAAAATAAACTTTCTTTTGTGCTGCAAAATTTAACTGGGAGACTAAAAGAACTTGTTTCTTTATTTTTATCTCATGTGCACTATCTTGTCAACCTGTCCTTTCTTACTTACTTTCCAAGCTTGACCAGCCTTCATGGGAAAGAAAAAGGAGCTGCTGGAGTGCTTTACTTTGTTTTATCTTACAAAGTCAGAATATGAGTTCCTGATGCCATCCAAAATAAATTGAAGACAATGAGTCTTTCCATTGACTTCAGGGACCACCAGATCAATCTCTAAATTCTTATGGCTAATGAAAATGGTTAGAAAATTTATAAATTCTCATGGGGCTGGACAGAAATGAGGATTTCTGCATATGTAGAATCCAGTCTTCATGTGGATTACTTTTTTAGCTGTTTAAGTAGAAGAGATCCTATGCTCCAGAAGCTGAAACAGGTAATAATTTAAGATGATATCACTGTATTTTGTGTTCCTGAGAGCATAAAGGCAACAGGGAAATTAATTTCTACCAGTGATCCCAGATGTCAAACACAAGAGGCTGTCTGAGTTCTTCCTGCTATTGGAAAATGAGATACCACATAAATCTCTAATGATACTAAGTGATTGCTTACTGTTTACTAAATGAGGCAGTTTAAAACGAGTCACCTAGCTAAGCAGAAAAACAGAGAAAAGCACCCAGTAGTTCGTTTTCTTGTATTTTTCAAAAAAGCTTCCTGACTTGTCAGCAAAGGGAAAAGGACAGTACACAGAATCATGATTCTGCTGTAGTCAGCAACATCTAAAAGAAGAAAGTAGTTTGGCTAAAAAAAAAAACCCATCACTTGTTATATTTATACAGCAGCATGTGGGGCATCGTGTTTTATTTGACTTTCCCTTGCAGCTGTTGCAATTGGTCTTTGTGAATCCTATAGGCAGGTATAAAAATAATATTTGACTTTAATTTGCAGGTTTCTCATGCACAGAGGAAAATCCACCAGAGCTCCATTTCTCCTATTTTAAAGTATAATAACTCACCTGCAGATTTTCAAAAAAGGAAGGCTTTATAAGCCACCTGCCAGTTGTCATGGAACCACACACTATCTTTTAAAATAGCATATCCCTCCTGGGCACAAACAGCAGTGATCATAAATCACATGCAGGATAAAAAAAATGTGATACTGCCATTGGTGAGAAAGGTGTGATCTACATTTTTTAGGAGTATATGTTCTTCCTGCTCAGACAGAAGCATTGAGTCTTTTCTTTGTTCATTCCCTTTTGAAGAAAAGAAAGCAGGTCTAAGTACAGTTTGCTTCTTTTTTCTCATGGAAAAAGTAAAAACAGAATACTTTTTTATGAGGACGTGTTCCAGTGTACTGACTTCATAAACATCTTTCAGTATCACTCACATTTATAAATCTTAGTTTTAAGATTCCACAGAATCCCAGCAAGCATAAAACATATTTTAAGTTTCCCACATGACAAATCTTTCAAAATGAGCCTTTGGGAAACGTTAGCCAAATGTTACATCCTAAAAACTTGAAATGTCATGTGAAAGAACCACAGTCTTAGGAGTAGTTAAGAATACTCAGTTGAGTACCTCAGTGCATTTTTAGAATGAATGGAATGACATAACAAGTTCATAAGGAAAAATAGGTTATTACAAGTTCACAGTGCTACTAATAATCTAACAATAGATAAAACTAATGTATACAGATTTAAGAAATACTGTCATCCGTACTGTTGTCTCTCCCTTGCTGTACCTGAGTTGTAGACAGTCTGAGGTAAGGAGGATGTGCAAGCAAGTTGAGAGGTATGTTTTTGATGTACTGAGCATGAGAAGCGAACATATCTTGCAAAATTAAAGTCTTTTGTTGTTTATCTATTAGGTATAATATATACAGTGTTTAAACATACAATTTTAATTGCCCCCAAAATTTAACCAATGCTGAAGAGTTTATCAGCAGGGGCAGCTCTCAAAACTAAAATCCTCCCCAAAAAATTAAGTATTTTACTTTTCATTTAGTACTTCTTCATAGATAGACACAGTTTGCAAACTTCCATGGAAATGTTTTTACATGCAAAGGAGTAACCAGTAATACTTGCTGTCAGTGTAAGAATTAAAGTATATGCAGAGTCATCCATATTTGGCAAAAACTTTAAAACAGACAGTAGAGGAGATAACTTCTGCCTGGAAGACTCATAAATTGATGATGCAATTTTCATACATAACTACTAAAGTCAAATACTTGTTTCCTTCAGCTCTTCATAGCAAGCAGAAGCAGCATTCTTGGAGCTGAGAATTGAATATTAATTCACTTCACTGGGCCTATCTGAGCTTCGAAGATGTGTTACTGGTGGTGTATTGAAATAACTGAGGATGGATTCTGCTGTAAACCAGTATTATTAGGACTTACCTTTATTTACATAGGCCTCATTTTTAACCAAATGATGCTATTTACCCAAGAAGTGTTATTCATGATTCACAGCAAAGTAGCTCAGAGCAGAAATATACTTCCCTGAGATTTTCCTCGACCCCAGTTTTAGTCTACTTTTTTGTCAACTTTATTTCTGAAAATGTAGTAGGTAGAAAATAAACACTTCCATCAGTTACTTTGATTTGACCAAAGGGCAAAGAAGTTGCTTCTTTCTGGTCAGCTCTTTTGGAGGTGCAGTGAAGACCTTTGGCCAGCTAATGTAGTATTGTATTTGACTCACAACATTGATCCAGTGTCTTTGTTAGCTGAACAGTGGAGAGAATCCTTGTGAAAGTATGTGTCATCCGTGAATCTTATGGAAACAGGATTACTCAGAACTGGCTTAAGTCTTTATTCCTTACAGGGCTGCTTATTTTTGTTACTGCTTTTCAGCTTTTTATGTAAGTGTAGTTGTCTGGGCTTAAAGCAATAGAGTGAAACATTTCCACTCTTCATGGATGGCTAGGCATCCATGGGGGGCACAATCAAAAGGGATTTCTGCTAGATGTAAAACATGTTCAATAGATATTGGTTTGTTACCTAAGAGACATTTCTGTTAAAGGAAACAACAGAACAGATAAAGTTTAACAGATAAACAGAAAAGTTTATTGTTGAAATAGCACATGGAAATTCACATCTGCTACCTGTGCTTAAGTTAACCTGTTATAAGTGGTCACAGCCACCAACACCTGAGTCCAAAAACTATAGTCTGCAACTAAAACCAAAAGTCATCTGTCATATTTAAAGCAGGTGAAGTGGTTTAAAAGTCTTCTTCATACAAGACAAGGAAAAGTCCTCGGTGATATAACCATGCCTTCCAAGCACTGAAATCATGGGATTGTCTGTGGTTAGACATAGCAGCTAGCAGAGCAGGATGCACCAAGAAAAGGCTCACAGGAGAAATGACCCTTGCTACATGGCTGTGTGTGGCAGTCCTAAGCTGGTCTTTGGGTATGATTGCAGGGGCAAGGCATCCAACATGACTGTTAGCAGAGGCCATGACTATGTAATTATTACAGCTCTATCTTGGGCAATGGCTAATGGGATGAAATTTACTGCGCAAATGCCAGATCTGGCACCTAGGACAGAGTAATGCTGAGCACAAGTATAAATTGGGAGAGGACCTGCCTGAGAGCAGCCCCACAGAAAGGAATCTGGGGGTGCTGGCAGCTCATCATGAGCCAGCACTGTGTCCTAGAAGCAAAGAGAGCAACTGCATCCTGGGGTCATCAAACACAGCATAGCCAGCTGCTCAGAAGAGATGGTTGGACTAGACTGTCACTGTAGGTCCTTTTCAAGGGAAATTATTCTAATTCTATTCTATTCTATTCTATTCTATTCTATTCTATTCTATTCTATTCTATTCTATTCTACTCTGTCCTGTTCTGTCTTATATTTAAAATTAACTATTTTGGTTGCCCTATTTTTCTAACTTACTTTCCATCCCTAAAATACCATTAGTATAGGCAGTTGATTCATGCTTAAGAAATGGAAAAAAAAAGTTAAATTTACAGAACCTTTCCAAGAGAGTCTACACCTGGCATGTTATTAGCAATCCCCTTTAATCCAGACCTGACATTGCTGATGCCAGTCACCTCCTGGAAGGAAAGTTACATGTATATTTATTTTACTTTACCACTATTCCTTTACAAGAGTAGCCTAATCAAGTGATTAATTATGTTTAGGAAAAAAGCCTAAACAAACCTTCTTTTCAGTGGAGTTCACCTTAAAACACAGTTTTTCTGAAAGCTGGTAGAAACAGGCTGTGATTTGAGTAGTATGGGTGAAATTTCATGGTCAAAGGCACAGGCCAAAAATATGTTCCTCTAGTGAGGGGGAACTTAATTTCCAAGACACACTTTTTTGCCTTTACTCTGAAAACCAACATCTGTCCTGGCAAAAGACAGGCAGGTCCATGGTCAGCAGCATGCATAATTAGCCTAATCTTGGCCAAGGGTAACACACCCTCCCTTCCCTGTAAACACTTGCTTCCCCTTCTGTTGTCTTCAGAACCAAGAACATGAATCTGCTCTGTCCCAAGACAGCAGTGTCACCTTTCTATCTGTGATCATCCCTGGTTTCTGTTGCCTCCTCACAGCCTCTCTCCTGGGAGGTCTTTCAGCTCCTTCTCTCAGTGCTGCTGTGTCTCTGATTCAGCCTTCTCTTGCCTCTGCCAGGGTTGTCAGTAGGTTAGTAGGAGATATCATTAGGACAGTCTTCACTAAGGTCACACCTAGGAGAACTGTACTTTCACTTTCTTTTAGCAAAGTTATAGTCTACAAGGCTCTGAGACACAGAAATTATTAAAATTGTCTTAATTTTCATGCTACGCATTCCGTGAAGTGCTTTAGGTATCATTTATTTCAGAATATTTGACAATTATAATCATGATTATCAGTTTAATTGTATTATGGTGGAGACAGGGGACCGTGAGGGAAGAATTTGTTAGGTGTGCTGAAGCTTGTCAGAAAAAAGACATCTGTATCAGTATGGTTAACTCAAATGTTCAAAACCTTGAGTATGTCCTTCCATCACAGCCTAAAGTTATGAAAAAAAAAAACCACTTTTTTTTTCATAATATGATTCTGACTTTTCAATTTTAAACTATTAAGAGATTTCAATTTTTCCTTCAACCAACAATGCCTGTTAAAAAAAAAAAAAGACTATCAGATCTTCTAATGATTTTTTATGCCTTCTGAGGAGCAAATGCTGTTCTTGATAAAGCCCATAATAATGAATGAAGAGTTTCTTGGATTTCTACTTACACTAAGTTCTTATATTGGTAGTTTAGTCCCATGTCTTAAAGTCTTTGCTGTGCTTTATAGGTCTGTAGGATCCCTTTCCCTGAGTCCCACTGGAATCCCATGCTGTTTAAAGAATGGCTGAAATTGGAAGGTACCTCTTGTCTTGTCATATTGATGTTGAACAGGACTGGACCCAGTATTGACTGCTATTGGGTACACAGCAAGATACTGGCCTCCAACTAGACTTCATACCACAGGTCACCAACCTCTGGGCCTGCCTGTTCAGACAGTTTTCAATCCACCTGTCTGCTCATCCAGCCCATACTTTGTCAGCTTCTCTATGAAGATCTTACAGTAGACAGTGTCCATTTTTTATCTGGACTTCAGTGTGTACTGGCTTGTTTTCAGTAAACACTGAAGTCTAAATAGATGATGTCTACTGCTCTCCTGTCATCTATCAAGCCAGTCATTTCACCATAGGTTACCAGGTTGATTATGCATGACTTTCCTCCAGTTCATGCCAGTCTGTTGCTGGCTGCTGCTAGATTGCCTCAGCTGTGCTGAAGCTGACTGGATGGAGCTACTAGCAAACCTCTGCAATCATTGTCACCTGGTTGTTGTGGTCAAGGACTAATATGAAGCTTGCACAGGTCCCTTTGACCTCTGAGCATCATCACCAGAAGTGGGTGATGCAGCCAATGGTACATGTTGGTGCATCTGAGCTTTTTCTCTATGTGGAGTTTGGCTATAAATAAACACAGGCCTGGAAAATCAGAAATCTGATTGAACATAGCTTCTTTGAAGAAAGGGGATGTAAGCAGTTACAGATGCTAACTCAAAAAAGCCAAAATGTCCTGGAAATGGACCCTTTTCTGCATCAAATAGCCAAAGAGGCACAGGAGTACATTACAATAAAAATTTTCAATTGATGCATTTGTGGCAATTGATGCATTTGTGGGAACTTCTTTTCTTCACACAAGACTTTTATTATCTACATTATGTTAGAAAAAATTAATCTGAAACGGAGGGGGGAAAAAGAAAGCTAATCTTCCCATGCTGTCTTCAGTGTTTTGAATATATCATCTTGTGGTTCTAATTGCCAGAGAACAGGAGACAGATGAGGTGGTAAGAAAGCTCTTCTCATTTATACACCTGCTTTGGGGAATCAGGAAAAGCACATTTACTATTATGGTGGTTTAGCCCTGGCTGGAGGCCAGACACCCACCAAAGTCGGTTTGTCACTCCCCTTTGTATTTGGACAGGGGAGGAAATATATATTGAGAGGCTTAGGAGTCAAGATAAGGACAGGGAGAGATCATCCTGTCATCAACGACATGGGCAAAACAGACTCAACACAGAGTGAAGGGAAGAAAACTATCCCATTTATTACACTACACTACAGAAACAGTGAAAAAACAGAGTCGGGAGTGCGACCAGATCTTAAAACAGCTTCCCCCCCACTGCTCCCTTCTTAGCAGACTTTAGTCAGAGTTTTGCTCCCTTCTTCCCTCCCGTTTGCAGCACATAGGGGTCAGGGACTGGGGAAAATAGGGTTCTCAGTAGCACCTTCACTCCCCACCCCTCCATTCTAAGCAGACTTCCCTTTAGTCATGACTTTGCTCCCTTCTTCCCCCTGATCGTGACACAGGGGGGCAGGGACTGGGAAAATGGGTTTCTCAGTCACTTCTTCATGAGTTGTTTTCCTTTTCGAGATCTTAAAACACCCCTACCTCCTCCCCCGGCTCCCCGGCCTTGGTGTCTGCACAGCTCGTTACATCTCCTCACTCCCTTCTCCGGTGGCAAAATGCATCTGCTAGCAGGTTTTTTCCTCCTATATGTGATTCCCAGAGGCGCTGTGACCATCGCTGGTTGGCTCAACCCTGGGTCATAGGCAACTTTGGCCTTGAATTGGCCGTTGTTTACAGTTTGAGGCTGGCAGAAAACTGTAACTGCTGCTTACAAAAACCGTCTCAGCAGCACAGCTACACAAAAATGCAACAACTATGTGATGAGAGCAAAAGATGTGTGAGTGTTATATTAACTGTGTGGCTAGCAGTATAAGTGGGACAAGGATTTGGATTTTTTTTGTTGTTCTCAAAAAGAAAACAAATCCATAAATGAAAATATTTTCAGTAAGGAAATAAATTATGCATGATTTTGTGTGTCCCAATGAGAGCTTTTGAGCCACCACATTATTGCATGGAAAAGCAAATCTCTCTTGGAAAAATCAGAACAGGAAATTGTATCTCCAGTGCAAAGTCATGCAATGCTCAGGAAGATAAACTTCCTGTACTCATACAGTCCGCAGGAGCTGTCCCACCTGAGCAATTTACTTACTGATGAAGCAGACCCATGAAAAAGATCCTGCAAAATGCACTCCTGAGCCTTCCACATTCTAACACTGTAAATGTGATGCTATGAAATAGGGAAGATGTTATGAATTGAGTATCACAAAGATTTGAAAGGACTAAGACAAATCCATCTAAAACAATGCCTCTAATGCTCCATAACAGTCAAAAAAGAACACGTGGAGTGTAGCAATGTGTCATGAGGAGGACGTTCATTCAAGAAAGCTCACAGGATGCTCAAGAATGCTGAAATCATATTTGGGGAAGTCCATGGTTCTATTCATTGTTCTGGCTCTGGTTTGGTTGAATCTTAGTCATACTCTTGCTGCAGTAACCAGAAACAAGCCTTGGAGATTGCTCTGTGCAGTTTTCACAAATAAAGAGAATTTGATTGGGAGTGTGGGGGTTTTTTCCTACCACAGAAACAAAACATTCTGGGGAATTTTCCAGGTCTTTCTGTCAAATTGAGGAGGCAGATGGTCAGCTCTGGCATGGTGGACAGTCACTGCCTTGCAGAACTGGGCCCTCCCAGCACTAATTTTAATGGAGGCTCCACCTGTGGTCAAACCTACAGAGAACCACTTTTATTTACCAAATGTTGAATGATTGGGTCATTGTCCTGAAAAATTATTGCATTTCTGTAATACTTCCATTAAAAAAGCGAATGAACTCTTCAGAATCCTAGCTTTAATGACAGTCATGCAATTCATACATTTTAAATAAAGTCCCTAATTGGCTGTCTGTGAAGTAGAAAGAACTGGTGCAGTGAATGGCTTAAATGCAGCAATTACAGTATTTCTTATTCTTTGCCAATCTAAAATTAATGAAAAATCCGTCTTGCTGTGACCTTGACAAATGGTGGTGTAACCTTTTTAAATTCTCAGAGGGTGCTGAATTCTACCCTGTGAGAAAGTGATGCAGCTGAACATTTCTAATTAGTAAACTGAAACTCTGTGACAGGGAAGAAAGCTAAAAGGCACTGATTGGATTTAACATATATTAGCCACCATCCCAGGGGAAAGGAATTTGAAGATAGCTCTGAGGATTTTAATCTTTGCATACGTGATTATCTCTGGGCATTACCGAGTTGTCTGCAGAATTTGTGTAAACCTACTAGTTTTCACTCAAGGTAAAATCTGATCCTGTAAAATGTTGGGTATGTACAATTCCTAATGCTTTCAAGAGGTTCTCAGCTCCTCAGAGAACTAGATGTAGAGTGCAGTTTCCCAATGAAAGGTCTAAGTCTCATTTGCACTCGAACCAGTTCACCTATTGCTGGCATCACTAAGCAGTTTTAACAGGAGATGCAGCACAGTTAAATCATTGGTAAACCTTTAAACACTTCCAAGGTGGTATGAGGGAATCTTGACATTCAAATATAATTTGTGTAAAGAGATATACTTTAGTGCTGGATTACTAAAAGTGATTTGTTAATTTGACATCACGAAAACTCCTGGGAGACTTAAAATCAGGAACATCCTTTGTTTTCCTTGCTAGGTCAAAACTCTGACGCATAATTATTCAAGTTATGTTGTGTTTCATCAGTTCTATTTTTAGTCCTTCTAAGAGGCAAAGGATTTTTGGTGATAGATAAAGGAGTACAAGTTTTTGCTCTGTCATCCTTATTTAAACAAAAGTAGATTTCTGCCCTCCACCATGCTAGGGTGATCAGTTACTAAAGAAATAAGCTGACAGCCATTGTTTTATGTATAGCATTAGGTTTCAGAAATTCTAGGATTTACCATGGGCCATATCATCTGTCCCCTTCTGGCAATGGTAAGCCATTTCTGCAGTTGAACATTTTATGCAAACATGACATGAATCAGTCTGCCCACTAGCACAATCCATTACCAGTGCAAAGAAAAGGTTCACAACGTAAGTGGTCTTAAAGACCAATAGTTGGGGTCTTTGAGATCAGGGGTGAAAAAAATAACATCCAAAAAACCTGCTTTTTAAGTTCTGATTTCTTTTACCTTTGTAGCAGGCACAGAAGGGAAAAACATCTCAAAATAATGCTGCTAAAGTCATTGGAACATACAAACAAGAGAAACCAATACAAACATGAACTTGTCCTTTCACCTTTTTGTGTTGCTAAATCCTATTTTCAACCACCAGACTTTCAAAAATCTCCAGAGCATGTTACAAGTGCTGGTATAATTACTATGATTATTTCCCAATTTCTTGGATAATTCAGAAAAGTTCTCAATCACTTTTGGGAAGCTGAACATCTTGTGTTTTATTCAATAATTCATATCCTGATAACCCTTCGTTATTATGAGTCCCACCTCCCTGACTCTTTTCTGCTAAGCAAACCGAGTGCAAATGTAGGTCAGGAGAACTAATACCCAAACCCCCTTCCTCTCCTGTGAATGGCGCATATTAAAATTTTCCAGTGTAATTAAAGAGACTCTGCAAGGTTAGTGGAGCAGGTCTGTCTGACATTCATTTTTATTATATGCTAACTATTTTGCAAGTTAATTTCATTTTTTAAATTTTAATTCAAAATAGGCACTTTTTCTTCTTAACAGAACCTTGTCATGCTGGTTCTTAGTTCTGCACTAGAAATCAGCCCTGTAACAGTATACGATTATGTTTGTGTGAGAAAGAATATTTTGAAAGTAAATAAGAAAATCTAAGTGCTTTTTTAGAAGTTATCAGTGAAAAGATCTATCATATGGAATGATCTGTACAGTAACATATTCTTTGAGACCTCTTCAGGTGACTTTTCTTATTTTATTCTTTATTTTCTTTAATTCTCAATTTAAGGATTGATTTTGTTTGAGCAGTTCAAGGTAGGAATGATTTCAGAACGGGCTTTTAATGATGTTAGCAAGTGAAAATTCCTTCCTTCCTTCCTTC
>VZTU01023663.1:0-16275 GCA_013400835.1 Zapornia atra
GGTCACCTTCGTGGCCTCCTCTGGTCTCAGCCCAACAGCTCTAAGACTTTCCTATAGTGGGGACCCCAGAGGTGGAAGCAGCACTGTAGGGGAAGGGGGGGGTCTCATGAGAGCCAGAGGGGCACAATCCCCTCTCTAAACCTGCTGGCCACATTGTTCATGCTGCAACCCAGGCCACAGTTGGCCTTCTGATCTACAAGCACACACTACCAGCTCATGTTGAGCTTGTGACAGGGAACTGGCATGGAGAGGATGAGAGGATTCCCACAGTAAAAGAAAAGCACTTTGAAAAGACAGCATTTTCTACAATTAACACCAAAATTGCACTCTTCCAGCTCATACACACCAGGCCAAACCCTCTTAGTAGCTACAATGGGTTTATTTCTGCCTTTGCTTTTTATATTCCTATTTTTCCCCCCTCTTTAATGACTAATTGCAGGAGAAAGTGCTGTATTATTACACACAAGAGCTGGTAGACATCCAAGATGTCCCTCCTGTGTGTTCACCACCTGCCTATGACAAAAAAAGTTCTCCAGAACATCATTTCTCTTGAATCAGGATTGAAAAATGAAGTGAAAGCTTTCAACCTGAGGCAAACTGACTTCAAGGCTACTCCTGAATGTGTGACTCAGCTTCTCATTTAAGCCATGACTCAGTTTCCCCAGGGAAACAATGTTCTTGAGCCTGGAATTGGATGTTCAATGGGGTGTTGTAAAATACTACTGTTGGGAGTTGTGTGGGTTGTAGTGGAGAAGAAGGGCTGCAGGGGTGGCTTCTGCAAGAAGCAGTGAGATACTTTCTGCAGGCAAATATGTTGAAGGCCAAAAGCTTGGTGAAAAAAAGCCTCTTTAGAAGCTTTTTTGGTGGAAAATCAAGAGCTGAGGTGTCCATGAAAACCCACTAGGTGATGCCAGCAAGTCCCCTCTGTTCTGCATCTAAAGTATGTTCACAGAATCACAGGGTTGGAGAAGACCTTGAAGATCATGGAGTCCCAACTATTCCTGTCCTAAGCTAAACCAGATCCCTGAGCACCTCATCTAACCCCAAGCAGGGGGTGGGGACTCAGCCCCCTCTCCCTGGGCAGCCTGTGCCAGGGCTTCACCACCCTCAGAGTGAAGAATTCCTTCCTAACATCCAATCTAAATCTCCCCCCTTCCAATTGAACCCCATTGCCCCTCAGCCTGTCCCTCCAGACCCTTCTAAAAAGTCCCTCCCCAGCTTCCTTGTAGGCCCCTTCAGGGACTGGAAGGTGCTAGAACATCCCCCTGGTGCCTTCTCTCCTCCAGGCTGAACAAGCCCAACTCTCTCAGCCTCTCAGAGGATGATGCAGGGGGGTGACATGGGGTGATACAATAGTCTCTAGACACTATAGAAGTGGATCTTCTCCCCATCAAGGGTTAAGTCAACCCTGAAGCTCACACAAATATATATAGGGACATCTTCCTGTCCTCTGCTAAACCAGCTCTAAGGACCTCACCTCCCCAGCTCCTAAACACACCCAGGGGTGGGGACTCAGCCCCCTCCCTGGGCAGCCTAGGCCAGGCCCTGACAACTCTGTCAGGGAAGAACTTTGCCCTCCCATCTGAGCTGACCCTGCCCTGGGGCAGCTTGAGCCCATTGCCCCTTGTCCCATCTCCTGTCCCCTGGCTGCAGAGACCCTCACCCACCTCTCTCCAGGCAGCATGAGCTGGCTTTGCTTGCTGAGGCGCTGGCGGCAGCGTCAGTCAGGTCGCAGCCATGTTGATTCTGTGCTCAATGGGGGCATCGCCGAACAAACTGCCCGCAGCCAAACGTAGTTCAAGGTGGNCGTAGCACTGTTCAGGGTTGTTGTGTCCCATGTGCAGCACTCTCCACTTGGCCTTGTTAAACCTCATCCTGTTAGGCTCAGCCCATGGGTCCAGCCTAAGTGTACAGTTTGGTTAAGCACAGGTTAACTTCAAGATCTCCTGAATGATTGACAGTGTTGGGATCAGGATTCCTTTTAGAAAAACCTTTACACCCTCCAAAAAAGGAGTAAAAATTGAAGAAGAAAAGACTGAAGAATAAAAGAATAAAGAAGAAAAGGCTGAAGAATAAAAGACTGAATCATAAACACACCCAAAGCACTTCAAGCAACTCAAGTAAACCTCCCAGCTCCTCTCCCAGCAGCACTGTGCAGCTCCCAGCCTTGGCCAGAGCTGTGTTAAGATCCCTCTCTGAGCTCCTACAAAGCCCCAGCTTCACTCTCCCATGACTACACTGATTTATCTTCCCTTCAGCTGCTGGATCTCACTACCATCTTGGCCATTTGAGTCTATCAAGGAGGTAAAATGATGTTCTCCAGGATTTTCCTATTAGAGTGCCATGTATTCTGTAGCTTGGTTCGTTGCCTCCAGCTTTAATTCCCATTTATCTACATTATCCTGGAGGTTTTCATGTCATTTCCCCAATAACCAGGAAGCCTCCAAACCTTCTCAATGTGCTTGCATTACTCCTCATTAAGCACCACATTGAAATTGATGACAAAGCAGGTTCTAAACTGGAGTGGAGAACATAAGAAGCCACTACATTTCCCCCCAACCCCCCCCAAAAAATCCTTCTGTCTGTATGTAAGACCCTAATTTTCTCTCATTACTCCAAATTTGATATAATTAAATGTTTAATTACTTCTCTTTCCATCCATTTGATTGAGTAGATGCAATTAGCTCTCCATATATTATGCTTATGAGTACAAATTCCCAAGGAAATTACTGAAGTTTCATGATCTTTTCCTATAGAATTATTATTTGGGGTTCCCAGTATGAGAGAATCTCAGACTGGGAAGGGTTGGAAGGGACCCCAAGGATCACAGAGCTCCAACCCACCAACCTCCAGGCCTGGAGCTCCACAAGGTTACTCCAGCCAACTTGGCCTTCAACACCCCCAGGGATGGGGCAGCCACCCCCTCTCTGGGCAGCCTGGTCCAGCCCCTTCCCACTCTCTCCCTGCAAAGAACTTCCCCCTAATATCTCCTCTCCCCCTTCCCTCCTCCAGCTTCACTCCAGCCCCTTGTCCTGGGTCCCCTTCCAGCCCAGCCCAGTCTGTGATTCTACCTGGGTGAATCCTGCATCTCTTAATAAACCACATTCAAACCCCACCTGGATGTGTTCCTGTGGGATTTAGGCTGTGGGTGCTCCTTCTGTGGCAGGGGGGTTGGACTAGCTGATCTTTTGAGATCCCTTCCAACTCCTAAAGTTCTGGGATTCTGGGATTTGGACAGCTGAGCCTAAATATAGAACAACTGCTCCATCATTTGTATTTTTATACAAACAAAAAGCAAAACCCAACAACAAAAACCCCTCCCAACCTTATGCAGTTAATAGATCATGAGTTTCTTTGCAAATTCATCTCTCTTCTAAGGCTTCTTCATCATCTAGAAGGATTTGAGAGGACCAGAGCAGCCCTCACCATGAGCTCCATCAAGTTTTAATGAGGCAAAACATTCCTCCTCACTAAAAATACCTCATTTAATAACCCCCCCCAGTTTTAATCCACCAAGAGAAGAGGCTCACTGATAAACCTGGCAGGTAAAATCCATCCAAGGTGGGTTTCTCCTCTCATTTCAACACCAATTATTAAATTGTTTCATTTAATAATAAGGATATACTTGATCTAACCAGACTTTAAATGTAGTGGAGAGAGAAAGAAGGGGTGGGGGGGTGGAAAAATACCCATAATCCAAATATTTTGATGGCCACTCATACTTCAATATAAAAAATACACCACATTATGCAAATAATACCTCTAAGAGGAAGATGAAGCCTGTAATTTGGGCCCCAAGAGAAGAAAATTAAGAGTTGCTTACCTGAAATTTGTAAATCTTTGGACAGATTTACCTCTTAAAAAATAGGTTTTCATTAGGATAAATATTCTAATCTATTCTAGGATCCACAGCAAGCTAGAAATTCCTAAAAATATATGTGACATGTAGGAAAGAGATTGCTTTTCCTAGTGAAGCAGCAGTTAACCTCTCCCCTTTACCCCCAAAATGCCTCATTCAATCCAACATTTCATAAAACCAGGCTTTCATCCAAGGCTTTTTTTTTTGGAGAAGCTGGATAATCCTGCTTGCTTGGGAAAGAAATCAGCCTAAGGTGATGTCTTGGTTCACCAAAGATGATGTTTTCAAGCTTCAGCTCTTCCCCAACTACCCCAAGTGTGGGAGCAGTCCCTGAGGCCCAGACAGCTCCAGGCTGGTCCCTCATGGAGTCACAACCCATTCCCCAAGCAAACCTGCTCTGGTGTGGGCCTCTCTGTCTCTCCAGGATGCAGGGCCTGGCAGGAGCTTGCTCCAGGGTGAGGCACAGCAGCTTCCATATGTCTCTACACACTCCAAAATGGAGCCTCTCCACAGGCCGTGGGTGAGGCCTGGGCCTCCAGCACCTGAGGCGGCTCCTTCCTCCTCACTCCTTCCCTGCCCTTAGTGCCTGCAGAGCGGCTCCCATCCCCTCACTCCCTTCTCTGGGGGGCAAAATGGCTCCACTTGCTTCTTACTTCTCCTCACCGTGATTCCCAGAGGCCCTGTGACCATCACTGAGGGGCTCGGCCTTGGTCAACGACTCCGGCCCGAAGCCTGGCTGGTAGTTGCTCGGTGAGGCCTACACAAAGCTCCTCCCTACTTCTTGGCAGAAGCCACCCCTAAAACTGCCCCTTCTCCCCCAAAACTTTGCCCCACAAACCTAGAGAAGGTTCTAACAAGCTTCTTTCCCACCTATGGCAGTTTATTCCCCCCATTAAGAAGAAGAAATCACGAAGCCCAATCAAATTTTCCTGAAGGACCTTGATGTCCTTCTCATGGTGAGGAGCCCAGTCAGGACATGAGGAGACCCTTCAGATCAACACATGATGGTTGAGACATCAACCACCTCTCTGTGGGCTTCAGGGGGTGAGACATCAACCACCTCTCTGTGGGCTTCAGAGGAACCTTCCCCAGCCAAGTTGCCCCTTCTCTGGACTCACTCCAGGACCTCAAGGTTGGGCACTTTCCAAGCTCCTCCCAACTCCTCCCAACTAAGGGCACTTTCCAAGCTGTAGGAGAAGACACCATCTACAAGGTCCTCAGCTCTGCCAGGCTCAAGAATGACAAACCCTCTTTGGAGAAGCATTTCCTGCAGCTTTGTTATTTCTCAAGTGGGGTTTCCAGGTCTCATAAACCTCCTCAGGTAATTACTGTGACCTTCTAATTAGGATTTTTAGGTAAAAATAACTAATTAGGAGGGGGTTTTTTTCCTCCTGTAAAGGTTAAGGACTTGTTAATTGGGTTTAATTTGCTTATAAAAGGCTGAGGGTTAGAGGAGATCTGAGGGGGAGAGGGAGTGGGGAGGGGGGGTGGCTGCCCCATCCCTGGGGGTGTTCAAGGCCAGGTTGGCTGGAGCAACCTTGTGTAGCTCCAAGACTGGAGGTTGGTGGCCCTGCCTGTGGCAGGATCTATGATCCTTGGGGTCCCTTCTAACTCAGCCCATTCATTGGGTCATCCCTCATCTCTGCAGCTCCAGCTTTAAGAGCCAAGTTGAGAGCAGAGCTACAAAAAGGACTCTATTAAACCCATAGATTCCCAGCAGTGTGAAAGGAACATCTGGAGCTGGTTGGATTAAACCCCCTTTGAATTCTCCTGCCTGGAGGAGTTTGGAATTGAAGAGAGGAGCTGCAGGAATTTACATTTTAATTGAGGGGACATGACAAAGTAGAGCATGGAGCAGCTTAAGAGAAGGGAATAAATAAGATGTATATTGAGCTGGGAGACAGGAAAAGGATGGCTTGTTCTTCACTGCCTCCTGGGCTGTGTTTTTACAAGCTCCTCTTGAAGTTGGTTCTTGAAACTGGAGTTGGGAGACTGGAAGTCATCTTAAGGAATCACAGAGCTGGAGGGGTTGGAAGGGACCTCCAGAGAGCATCAAGTCCAAAGCAGGGGCCCTAGGACAGGGCAGCATCCAGAGGGGGCTGGAATCTCTCCAGAGAAGGAGACTCCACCCCCCCTTTGGGCAGCCTGGCCCAGGGCTCCCTCACCCTCACTGGGAAGAAGTTCTTCCCCATGTTGGTGGGGAACTCCCTGTGCTCCAACTTGAGCCCATCACCCCTTGTCCTGTCCCCACAGCCACTGAGAAGAGGCTGCCCATGTCCCCCTGTGTCCCACCCTTCAGCTATTGATCCCCATTGAGCAGATCCCCTCCCTGCTCCAGCTGCACCCCATGTCCACCCCTGAGCAGAGCCTGGCTCCATCCTCCTGCCTCTCACCCTTTCCATCTATTAATGGGGTCACCCCTCAGTCTCCTCCAGGCTAAAGAGGCCCAGCTCCCTCAGCCTCTCCTCATCAGGAAGGGGTTCCACTCCCTCCATCACCTTGGTGGCCCCATACTGGGCTCTTCCAAGGAGTTCTATGTCCCTCTTGACTTGAAGTGCCCCCAATATCCCAGGTTCACCCACCTTCCCAGCCCATCAAGCCCCCTCTGGATGGCTTCTCCTGCCCCAATCCCACCACTCAGCTTGGTGTCACCATCAACCTTGCTGAGGGTGCACTTAATTCCATCACTGATCAAGATGTTTAAGAGCCCTGGTCCCACCACAGACCCCTGGGGGTGTGATCAAAGCTTGCAAAGAATTCATAATTAATTAAAATTTGGCCAATTAACTCCTTGTAGACAGGAGATTAATGAAAACCAGTCTTGGAGGAGGAGATATCAGCATGGTTCATGTACTCACCCATCACTGAGAGCTCTGCAGAGCCACTGCTGTTCTCATTCTTGTAGGTGACCACACACATGTATGTTCCAGAATCATCATCAGTCACATTTGAGATGAGTAAGTTACTCCCAGCAAGTAAGGAATACTTTTTAGACCTGAAACATTGACAACAACCCCCCCCCAAAATGTTAAGGGGTACTTTGAAGCTAGAAAAATCCATGTAGTTCATTAGTCAACCCTAATTTTCCTTGTTAATTGCTTTCAAATTTGAAATACCAACCATCATCTTGATGATCAAATTCCACCCTCAGGTTTGGTGCTGAGTTTTAGCAAGAGGGGAGTGTGGTGGTACAGCCCAAGCAGTTGGGGAACACCACAACCCCCCCTCCCCCCTTATTCCTGGAGGAGATAAGGGTTGGGATGAGGACAGCTTGGTGACAAAGCCACCATGAAAGGGGAACAACCTGTGGCAAAGTTCCCTCCCACCCAGTAATGACACAAGGTGAGGAGCTACCCAACACCCTGGCCAAGCTCAGACTGGCCTGGTAGCACCCAGGAGCACCCTTCCCTCCTCACCCAACCCCTTTTAGGAGGGAGTGCTGTGAGGTGGGGTGCAAACAGCCCAAGGGGAACTCAAGTTCACTTGGGTTGGCTGCTTGGGGAGGTTGACTCTGACCTGGTCAGAAGCAGGACACAAAGAGACACATTGGAGCTTGTTCTTCTTGAGGAGGAACATCTCCAAGTCCATCTCATTAAATGCTACTTAGTGATTGGCTCAAGGCAGCAGAGTGTTAAAGAGATGGAACCCATGGAGGAGTGAGCTACCTGATGGGGAGAACTTCATCTCCTCTCAGCCAGGTGAAGGTGGGAGGTGGGTATCCAGAAACACAACACTCCAGGACAGCATCTCTCCCTTCCATGGCCACCACGTCTGATGGTCGTTGAAGGAAGAACTGTTGTCTGTGCAAACCTGAATCTGAAAGAGGAAGAGACAATCAGAACCCATTAAGAAAGGATCAACAGCCAAGAAAACAACCCAAACCATTCCTTTTGGTGGGAATGGGGAAGGTAAAACAAGGGATCAATAGTGGACCCAGCTGTGAAACACCCCCAGGGGTGGGGACTCAGCCTGTGCCAGGCCCTGACAGCTCTTGCAGGGAAGAACTTTGCCCTCCCAGCTGAGCTGCCCCTGCCCTGGGGCAGCTTGAGCCCATTGCCCCTTGTCCCATCTCCTGTCCCCTGGCTGAAGAGACCATCCCCCACCTCTCTGCACCCTCCTGGCAGGGCAGGGGAGGTGGGTGGGGAGAAGGTCTCCCCTCAGCCTCCTCTTCTCCAGACTCAGCCAGCCCAGCTCCCTCAGCCTCTCTCCAGCCCTCTGATCATCTCTGTGGCTCCTCTGACCCCTCTCCACCAGTCCCCCATCTCTCTTGTCTTGGGGCCACAGGACTCCAGCTGGGGCCTCAGGAGGGCAGAGCAGAGAGGGACAACCCCCTCCCTGTCCCTGCTGCCACCCCTCTGCTGATGGAGCCCAGGATCCCATCACCCTTCCCAGCTGCCAGAGCACACTGCTGCCTCATGGGGAAGCTCCTCATCCCCCAGGACCCCCAGGACAAATCACAGCTGTGAGCTCAGGTCACACATGAGGGATTGAACTGTGGCTCAAGTGAAGTCAAGGCCTCCAAGAGAGCCAGGACTTCCTGCAAAGAACTCCTCCTCTCCTGTAGGTAGCCCATAGTTGGTTGCTCACATGGCTTGATTAGGCTGCACCAAGTACCTTGTCAGGGAGAATACATGGAGTGCTCTTTAATCAAGTGGAGAAGGGCTTTAACAAGCTCCTGGCTCTCTAATCAAGCCTGGGTGCCTCCCTGAAGAATGCTCTTCATCTGAAGATGGGAATTGAACTATCCTGTGACCTGTCTTCTACAAGAAACAAGATTAATGACCCCTAAGGCTTCAAATCTCCTCATTCTTTCTTTTATTCCTTTCAAATCTAATTTACAAGAGGGATTATTTTATATCTCAGCTGGAAAGAACAACCCCTGAGCAGTGCTACAGGCTGGGGGGAGACTGGCTGGAGAGCTGGCAGGTGGAGAAGGACCTGGGGGGGTTGGGTGACTGACCATGAGGCAGCAGTGTGGGCAAGGAGGCCACTGGCATCCTGGCTTGGGGCTGAAATAGTGTGGCCAGGAGGTGTGGGGAGGGGTTTGTGCCCCTGGACTGGGTATTGGTGAGTGCTGGGTCCAGTTTTGGGCTCCTCAGCATCAGAAGGACATTGAGGTCCTGGAGAGTAACCAGGCTGGGGAAGGGGCTGGAGAACTACCATGGGGGTTGGATCTCTGATCAGCTTTTGCTACATCAGGTTGTCCAAAGCCTCATCCAACCCAGCCTTGAGTACTCCCAGCATCCACAACATCCCTGGCCAACCTGTTGCAGTGTCTCACCACCCTCCTAGTACAAGGTAACTTCAACCCCAAGCCCAACCCAAGCCTCTTCTCCATGAATCTCAAGTGCTCACTAATAAACATGGAAGCAGGATGGATCCAGGAAGGTTCTGAGGCTCATGGTGAGCTTGGAAGCCTCAAGAACACCCACCCAAGGAGAGCTGCTTAGATAAACCACCCCATGGGCAACAGGGTCACTTCTCCAGAGATCAAACACCAAGTCTGGTCATAAAAAGCCAAGGAAAAACCTACTGGGAAGTCCAGTTGATGTGGTCTTCTCCAGTTGCCAGCTCTTCTGGCTTACTGGAGTGAGAGGAGATCTTCCAGAGAGTGTTCTGGGAGAAGAATTCCACAGCAACACTGTGAGATGGGAAGAGTTTGTCTCTCTACATTGACCAAAGTGCCACCAAATTGAGATGTGGAGGAAGCTGGGCTCAAGTCAGGCACCATGAGTAGCTTCTTGAGGTGTCAACTCCTCACCTTCACATCCAGCTACTCCTAAAGGTCTCCAGGTGGTTTTCCTGGAGAAACCCAGCTGCTCCAAGAGGAGTGACTGCTCTTCCAGTGAACCAAAGGCCATGACCAGACAAGGCAGAAGGTTTTAGATGGACCCACCAAGTTCTTACCTGCCAAAACTCTGACTTCTGCATCATTTCCCATTCTGGAACTGGCTGGGTTCTTTGCCAAGCACCTGTAGATCCCACTGTCCCCATGCTGGACCCTGGTGATCTGTAAAGCTCCAGAAGGTAGGACAGCCATCCTGGAGTCAGATGGGTTGAGGACCAAGTCCTCTTGGTTTCTCTGCCAATGAACCACAGGCATGGGGTCTCCAACCACTTCACACTTGAGGAGAATGGTGTCTCCAGCAAAAGCTGTGATGGATTCTGTCTGGGAAAGAAACCTCAGAGGTCCTGCAAAGACAAGGAAAAGAAAGCAAGGAGGTGTTATGAGTTGTATCATGAGGTATTTCTCCTTCCCTAGGCCTTTTCCCCTCTGTTGAAGCAATTAATTAGGCCACATAATTAAAAATGAGGAATAGCCCATGTCTGGTTTGCCATGGAGTGTTCTTCTTGGCTTGGGAGGGGAGAAGAGCTTGGAGCTTTAATTGCACCAGCTCCAGATGCTCCAACCTCCCTTGGTGTAAGTCAGGAGGACTGCATCTCCTTCATGGAAGCCACCCAGAGGGGGCTTGATGGGCTGGGAAGGTGGGGGAACCTACTGAGGTTCAACACTGAGAAGGGTCAGGGGTTGTGTTTGGGCTGGAGGAATCCCAGTCACAGATACAGACTGGGAGAAGAGCTCCTGGAGAGAAGGACCTGGGGGTCATGGGGGATGAGGAGCTTCCCATGAGGCAGCAGTGTGCTCTGGCAGCTGGGAAGGGTGATGGGATCCTGGGCTCCATCAGCAGAGGGGTGGCAGCAGGGACAGGGAGGGGATTGTCCCTCTCTGCTCTGCCCTCCTGAGGCCCCAGCTGGAGTCCTGTGGCCCCAAGGCAAGAGAGATGGGGGGCTTCCCCATCACCACCAATGTGGGGAAGAGCTTCTTCCCAGTGAGGGTGAGGGAGCCCTGGGCCAGGCTGCCCAGGGGGGTGTGGAGTCTCCTTCTCTGGAGAGATTCCAGCCCCATCTGGACGCTGCCCTGTCCTAGTGACCCTGCTTTGGCAGGGGGGTTGGACTTGATGATCTCTAAAGGTCCCTTCCCACCCCTGTGATTCTCTGAGCCTCTGAAAAAGCCACTAACATTTCTTAACCAAGTCACATGATCTCTGGACTCTCCAGGTCCACACCTCCCTGTCACTCCCACCTCCCTCAAGCAAACAGCTCCTACCCCAACTTTAGGCTTGTAGCACCAACCAACAAGCCCACCTACTGCTTTACCCCTGTTAATACCCAAAGCAGAGGGTGTTCATCTCTTCATCTTCCTCCCAGCTGCTCTTGCCAGCATCCATGGCTGGAAGCCAGTGAGCAGAGCAGGCTTCCTGCCAGCTTCCCTCAAGGAAATCATCAAATCTGCTCTTCAAACAAGAAAGAAGCAAGAAGAAGGCTCTAGTTTTTAAGTTTATTGCTGGAGAAGCTAAGAAAAGCCATTATTTCCAAAGCTCTAATTAAAACAATAAAATAAGGTTGGTGTGCTCATTTCTACCCCCTGTCCTGGGTGTTTGCTGGTGCTAAGATGATGCCAACCCATAATATTGAAAGCTTTGAGCTTGGAGAAGCTTTCATAAAGCAGTAGAAAGATGCCCTGAGAGGACCAATCCTCTGAGGAGCAGCTGAGCCTGGAGAAGAGGAGCTGGTTGAGCCCAGAACTGGCCCCAACACTCCAGCTGGGGCCTGAGCAGGGCAGAGCAGAGGGGGAAGATCCCCTCCTGTGACCTGCTGCCCACACTCCTTTTGATGCCCCCCAAGATCCTACTGGTCTTCTTGGCACACTGCTGCCTCATGGCCACCCTGTCACCCACCAGCACCCCCAAATCCTTCTCCACAGAGCTCCTCTCCACCAGGTCACCCCCACCTTGTCCTGATCCAAGCAGTTATCCCTTCCCAATTGCAAGACTCTCCACTTGCTTTTAGCAAACCTCATTACCCACAAGAAATCAGTGGCTTCCACAGGACAGCAACTAAAACCAGTAAGTAACTGGGATCTGACAGATTTACTAATACATCTGTAAGGGCAGGGAAAGCTATGAAAAACTCACCCTATGGTGGGTTTTTTTTTTGCTAAAAGCATGTCTGAGCCTCACCTTGATATACAAGGCAATAAATGAATTAACTGAGCCCAGCAAACTCTCTCTGCAGCCATTAAACTGGGAAGAAAAGCCAGTGGAAGGCAAATACCAACTTGAGAAATGCAGCCCCAATTGGCATTTTATTGAACATTAGCAAAGCAATTTTCAATCACTGGCTCTGCTTGTGGAGAAGGAAGTGTTTAGCAGGAGCAGTGTTTGTGGTACAGCCATTCCCTGGGGTCTCAGTGAGTGTTGTGGCTCTCTTGCCTGTTATTACACATGAACACACAGAGGTAGGAGTGCTTCAGGCATGGAGAAGTGGGAAGAAGAAGTGAAAAGGAAGGAATGGAGGGTGAAAACTGCCTGGCAAACAGAGGGTCAGGCTGGAAAAATAGCCCTGAGTTGAGTTTGGGGAGGGAAACCAGCCTGAATCAGTGTGTTCTCAGATGAAAAAACACTATTTGCCCATATTGTCCTCATTTTTTTTCTATAAATATACATTAAACATAAGCTGTGCTGTCTGTTTGGGTCATATCTGAGCCCAGCTCTGTGTCCTAATTTGCTGAACATCAGCTGTTACCTCTGGATGAGGCAGCTTCTAGCTTGAACTTCAGGCCTTCAGCTCACTCATCCCTCTGCTGCTCCCCATCAGCTGTGGGGTGGTAGAATGATAGAATCATAACTGGTTTGGGTTGGAAGGGACCTCAAAGATCATCTAGTTCCATCCCTTATGCCATGGGCAGGGACACCTCCACTAGACCAGGTTGCACAAAGCCTCATCCAAGCAGGCCTTGAAGCCTGCCAGGCACGGGGCCTACACAACCTGTCTGGGCAGCCTGTGCCATAGCCTCCTGACCCTCAGAGTAAAGAATTTCTGCCTAACACCTAACCTAACCCTGCCTTCTTTCAGCTGGAAGCCATCACCCCTTGTATTTTCACTCCACACCCTGCTGAACAGCCCCTCTTTCCTATAGGCCCCTTTAAGTATTAGTAGGCCGCAGTTAGGCCTTTCCTCAAGCCTTCCCTTAGGCCTTGCCTTGAGCCTTCTCTTCTCCAGCCTGAACCAGCCCAAATCTCCTATGCTGGGTTGTAGGAGAGGTGCTCCACCCCCCCTGATCATCTTTGTGGCCTCAGCTCCCACATCTCCATGTCTTTTCCTATCATCTCCATGTCTTTCCACAGGCCTCTTCAACCTCATCCCAACCTTTCCCAGGCTTCAAGGCCTTTCCTTGTCCCTATCTGCCCAGAGGGAAAAAGAACCCATTAAATCCTAACAATCCCAGTTAGGAAGGGTTTGGTGGGCCATGTCTGGATGATGTGCACAACTGGGTAAGGCTGTAGTGCTGTGAGGGAAGCTCCCCTCACTGGTTTCCCGCTCAAATCCGCCATTACTTCCTGAGGCAGAGCTGCCCAGGATGGATAAAACACAGGCAGATTTCTTGCCCTGAAGACAAACAATGGCTATTTTCACCCTAAAATTGGCTAATAGAGGAAGGATAAGAAAGTATTCAAATGATAGTGAGAGAAATCATCTCATGAATATTCATAAACTGGGGAATAATCCAGTCCCTGCTGGTCAGGGATGTTTTATCTTCCATTGGCAGATGGCCTCAAACAGAGTGTCCTCTCCCTCCCCTTTCCACAGGGACCATCTAAGGACTAACAAGGTTATCCCAGGCTTTGCTGCACGTGGTGTTTAGCAAACAGAAGAGACACAGAGACCCCTTTCCTGGTCATGGAGGAGGAATCATAGACTGGGCTGAGTTGGGAGGGACCCCAAGGAGCACACAGCTCCAACCCCCCTGCTACAGGCAGGGCCACCAACCTCCAGGCCTGGAGCTACACATGGTTGTCCCAGCCAACCTGACCTTCAACACCCCCCCAGGGATGGGGCATCCAGCACCAAAGGAAGGCAAACCAAGCTTTGGTGTTGCTTTGGTGTCAATGTGTTGTTGTGAAAGCTTCATTTTCCCATCTATTTCCTCCTGTTTCAACTCAAAAATCAAGAGTTTTGAATTGAAAACAACTTTTCAAGCTGTTACCAAGCAGCAAAACAAAGCTCCAGAGTTGGGTTTTTTTATCCTCCTAGCCAGAGATCACAGCATGTGCTCCCCTCATCTCCTCCAACATCCTGAGGGCATGGGAGATTTTAATGAGAGGATAGAACTCAAAGTATCAGTTCCTCCCATTACAGAGGGGTGGGGAAGTGAGGAGGGAGCAGCTTTGAAGGGAAAGTTGGGAGTGATAAACAAGAAGATCTTCAAGAACACAGAGTTAAAGATGATTTTTGCCTCTAAATAAATTATTCAGTGGGGTTTGTGGCAGCAAAACTGAGGCTGATGCTCATAATAAGGCTTGAGAATCCCTGCTGAGATGTCCTCCTGAAGGTGATGCTCACCCAAGCCAGGCCTTCATGAACTGGGGCTGTTTGGTCTTGGAAAAGAAGCCTGAGAGGGGCAGGGTCATGTTGAGATGGGAGGTGAGGAGCTTCACTGGAACCAGTTAGATCTTTCCACCCAGGAGGAAGGGATTTAGGCAGGGTTTCAAATGAGTTTCATGGAGCTGAAGGTGAAATGGTTCCAGCTGAAGGCAGGTATCTACCATTGCATTGCTCCTGGAGAGCATTGAGGGGTCACCCAGAGCTACATTCAAGGAGTGTCAGTGCTTATGGGGGTTCCTCTTCCAGTCCAGGAGGTGGTTGTGCCCCTGGACTGGGCACTGGGGAGGCTGGCCCTCAAGTGCTGGGTCCAGTTGTGGGCTCCTCACCATCAGAAGGACATTGAGGTCCTGGAGTGAGGCCAGAGAAGGGCAACCAGGCCCTTCAGCCAGGGGACAGGAGATGGGACAAGGGGACCTCAAGCTGCCCCAGGGCAGGGGCAGCTCAGCTGGGAGGGCAAAGTTCTTCCCTGCAAGACCTGTCAGGACCTGGCCCAGGCTGAGTCCCCACCCCTGGGGGTGTTTAGGAGATGAGGTCTTTAGAGCTGCTTTAGCACAGGACATGAACAGTTGGGACTTGATGCTCTTCAAGGGCTTTCCCAACCTTGTGATTCTGGGTTTCCTGCTAATTAGGGGAGGACCTAATTAGGGAAATGACTTCTGCCTCTATAAAGCATCTCCAAAAGCTGCTTCCCAACATGCTGAGGGAGCACAGCTGTGTCTCCATAAGCTGAGTGCTGCCCTTGATAACACACTTGATAGAGATCTTGTTCTAAATCTGTTTTCTCTTCAACATTTCCATCTGGAGAACTTCAAAAGGAGAAGAAAAAATACCCCCCCCCAAAGCACTCTAAATATGTTCTCTCCCAAACTAAAGCCCAATCTGGGGTGGGAAGCAGAAGACATGAGTTAATCCCTCTTGTTGGGCTAGAACAGGAGCAAAAGAGCATCCTATTTGTAACCCAAAACAACATGTGTAGCCAACAGGGCCTCCTAGAAAGGACATTCTCCACTTCAATCCCTGCTTGGTACCATGAGGTCCTTTTTTTGAGAGCTAATTGGTGTTCCTAGAGGGTTTTACTCACAGAATCACAGTCACAGGGGGTGGAAGGGACCTTCAGAGATCAGCAGGTTCAACCCCCTGCCAAAGCAGGGGCCCTAGGACAGGGCAGCGTCCAGATGGGGCTGGAATCTCTCCAGAGAAGGAGACTCCACACCCCCCCTTGGGCAGCCTGGCCCAGGGCTCCCTCACCCTCACTGGGAAGAAGTTCTTCCCCAGAATGATGGGGAACTCCCTGTGCTCCAACTTGAGCCCATCACCCCTTGTCCTGTCCCCACAGCCACTGAGAAGAGGCTGCCCATGTCCCCCTGTGTCCCACCCTTCAGCTATTGATCCCCATTGAGCAGATCCCCTCTCAGGCTTCTTTTCCCCAGGTCCCTCAGCCTTTCCTCCCAGGGGAGATGCTCCAGGCCTTTCACCATCTCCAGAGCCTCCTCTGGACTCTCTCCAGGAGATCCCTGGCTGGTTGAGCCCAGAACTGGCCCCAACACTCCAGCTGGGGCCTGAGCAGGGCAGAGCAGAGGGGGAGGATCCCCTCCTTCAACCTCCTGATGCCCCCCAGGATCCCATTGTCCCTCTCAGCCCCTAGGTCACACTGCTGCCTCATGACCACCCTTGTCACCCACCAGGTGACACCCACCACTTCCTTAGATTGGTAGGACTCCCTGTGCTCCAACTTGAGGCCATCACCCCTTGTCTTCTCCCCACAAGACACACTCAATAACCCCAAGCTTTCTAATGGCCCCAGTGGAACCATCTCATCTCCAGCTTCCACAAATGGGAAGCACTGGAGGGAAATTAATTCAATCACTCATTTCATTCCTCCTCCACCCTTCCTAAATTTGATTGCTGGAGAGAAAATTAAGAAACTTAACAGCTTCTTCTTTATTAAATTGCTTTTTCCTTTCTCTGGA
>VZTU01023664.1:0-26157 GCA_013400835.1 Zapornia atra
CTCAGCCCAGGTTTCAGTTCTTTTAATTAGGCAGCACTGTCCCATTTAGTCTCAATTTACAGGACAACTCAGGTTTGAGCTATCTATACAACTCCCCGTGGGTTGTCTGTAGAGGTAGGGCCTCAAGGCAATCCAAGGCTGTTCCTTTTACAACCCGCAGTGAGTAGGCGCTAGTGGTGCACTAGACATTAAGGAAACCTGTTTTCAAACTCTGAGCCAGAGGATCCTTACACCATTCTTTAATCTCCTGGCCCTGGTCACACTGTTTATCCTTACCTGTAGTAGGAGACTGCCTTGGCCTCCAGCAGGAGCTCACTCTCACTGATCATGGAGGGGGTTCATGGCCTGTACAAGTCACTGCAGGGCATCATAGTATTTATTACTGGGAGAGAAAGTTAGGCAGCTGGTGCTGAAGTCACAGTAGAGACTCTTACAATTTAACATTCTACATGATCAAGGCTCAATGCTCATGCACTGTTTTATTAAAAATAGAGGTGTTCTCTCAGAGACTTGCTGCATGAGGGTCTGTGTAATATTTCTTCGAGAGTTCTTTATTTCTAAAGTCATAGACTTATTTCTTCTAATAAGTACCTTCAACACACTACCAAGCCAAGGTGCCTGATGGTCTGAACAATCAGCTTTGTGTAGCCCAGTTCAGGAACTGGTTTTGTTTGAGTCTTATGAATGCTTCTTCAAGATACGTGATATATATGCAGAAAAATAAATACAGAATGCTTAATCTTTATTACGCTGATGGATTCATAGCCTCCAAGTTGCAGCTGGAGTCACTCCAGTATCTGCCCCTTGCTTATACTCTATTACATTGCTATGCAGAATTTAATTTAATACAGAATTCATCTAAAACAACTGTTACTTATTTCAGGAAAATGTAAGAGTAGAGAGAGGATAATGATACAAACCAATTCAACCTGAGCAAGCTCTCTAGCAAGTTAAAAGGAATAATGCATATGCTGGAGAAAAGAAAAAGTCTCTCCTCATAAAAAGGCACAGCAGAGAGCTGCACAAGCAGAATTCCTCACTTTCATCTGCAGAACTGAAGTATGACATGTTATTATCTGTTTATGCAATGCTACTTCTATTTTGGTTGCTTAGTTCTTCTTATCCTAGCATCCTGCTTTCGTTTGTACTTTACTTTGCTAATCCTTAGCTGCTCAGGGGGAAATTTCCTGTACTTGATATCTGTCTCAAAATGGAAAGTTTTAGGAAAAGAGATTTAACAGTTTCCAGACTGAGATTAGTAAAACGTGTTATTTTCCCATTTTAACAAATTATTCAGCAATAGTTATACTTAAGAACCTCTAATTCCTCCAGATTTTTCTACAGAAGCTTGGCATTTGCCATGATGCATTGGTATCTAATGCTTTTAGTGAAAATCACTTTTATAAAATTGTTTTCCTCTGTGAAGAACCACATTCCTCACAAAATTCATTGAGACTTGATTGAGAGCAGCTGTTAAATTATCTAATGATTACATTTCAACTCAATATACTTTGTGCCAAAAGGCACATGTCTGCACCTGGATTGTACATGGATTATCCTACAGACTAGCTATCCGGAATTTTACTGGACAAGATGTGCCTGGGCATTATCTTTGTGTTTCATATTTTTTTAATACAATGTTTAATTTTGTGATCCATGAGGTGCTTTTTAAGGAGGAGTGGGGGCTAGACAGTATTTCAGGACCATTATATATGGCACCTGGGGAACTGCTAGGATTATGCAGTGAGTGAAGCTGCTGTGTGGGGAAACATTGCATCAGTAACAGACTGTGATTATGAATGAAGCAAGGTTTTGCAAGAGAACAAAGCAGGCTGGGAGAATTCTATCCCATCTGTGCTTCAGACTTCCTATGTGATGCACAAAAAGTCCCTCAAACTGAATGTTTCATAGCTGACCATTAACTGTTCCTTATTTCTGGTTGCTCTACAAATACCTTAGTCTGGGATTTGCAGAACAGGTGGTACCTGCAGGTGATGTCAGTGAGAAGGTTTATCTTAAAGTCTGAGTAGTAAAAAACCCTAATAATTTTAACCAAAATTTCTCTCTTGTCCCTAACATGATGTCAGGAAAAAAATGATGGTTATGGAGAATACTTAGTAGAGCTGCTTGAAAACTTCCCTAGGAAATTTTAATTGCAAAATATGAATTTGACATGGCCTAAAAAAAAATTTCATAACAGGAACCATCTTGGAACTCCCTGTGTACAATTGTGGGGAATTTCTTCTGAAAATTAAAAAAATAAAACCTAGTGGTGCTGTTTTCTGTAGCTCTGTCCATCTTCCATTCCTATATAGGCAGGTAAAGGATTTCTGCTGGCATTACTGCAGGTTGTCTGATGCAAGTCTAGCATGGGATCTGCAAACAAAACACATAAATTCTTGTATCACCTGAGTTTCACTGTTTTTCCTACCTGGAATTACTTACAATAATAAATTACTCTCCTCAACTAACTCTTTGATTCATAATAAGGTTTAATGGAAATGTGTCTTTTGCTAAAAGAAAAGCGTTACGGAAAATTTTTCAGCACATGTCAAGAAGTACATGATTAGGATATCTAATGTCCAGCTTTGGAGCCCTCAGCACAAGAAGAACATGGACCTGTTGCAGCACATCCAGAGGAGGGCCACAAAAATGGTCAAAGGGCTGGAGCACCTCTCCTATGAAGATAGGCTGAGAGAACTGGACTTGTTCAGCTTGGAGAAGAGAAGGCTCTGGGGGGACCCTGTAGCTGCCTTCCAGTACTTGAAAGGTGCCCATAAGAAAGCTGGGGAAGAACTGTTCACAAGGTCACGTAGCAATAGGATGAGGGGTAATGGTTTTAAACTAGAAAAATGTAGATTTAGGTTGGGTATTAGGAAAAAATTCTTCAATATGAGGGTGGAAGATCACTGGAAGAGGTTGCCCAGAGAGGTAGTGGAGGCCCCATCCCTGGAGGAATTAAAGTTCAGGCTTGATGGGGCTCTGAGCGACCTGATCTAGTGAAAATGTACCTGCTTACCGCAGGGGGGTTGGACTGGATGACCTTTAAGGGTCCCTTCCAACCTAACACATTCTATGATCTCCAATTTAAATCTTACCATACTGTGGAATAATCTGCCTACTTGTGCCCCCAGTGCATTAATACTTTCAGTTCCTCTTTTTCTTACAGAGAAATAATAAATTAAAGATCTTGTTTATTTAAGTTATAGTAAGCCATACAGTAATTTGGTTAGAATTATGTAAAAAATAACTTTCAGAGGAAAGTAATATAAAAAGAATTGATACTGATACTGCTTATCAATCATTGACGCGAAAGAGATACTCAGTATATTGTGTCTCACTCAGTATATTATGTCTCACTAAAAAACCACTAAAGCCTCCGTGTAGTTTTAAGAAGGTTTTAGCTAGTAAATATTGAGGTTTGTTTTCTATTTGCGTGTATGTATATATACACACGTATGACATCCATGTAGTCTAGAATACTCTTTTAAATTGTGATGCAAATCCTTTATGTAAACATTCTATCCTTGGTCTTCACTGAGAAAATTTTAAGGAGAACATCTGCAGCTCCATTCTTTTCCACAGTGTAGAATGAGGATGTGAGGAAGGTGACAGTTGTCTAACCATACACCTGACAGTATTTATGACCAAGATAGTTCCGTTAAACAGTTCAGTCTGTCATAAACAACAGATCATCAATCTGGAGAGGTTATATGAAGTGGTTTATTAAACTGAAAAGCAAAAAATGTGGATTATTCATTACAGTGAACAGCAAAAGTGTGGGTTATACAGCTATTACAGCATGCTCATATACATTTGGATGAAGCCATATTTTTAAAGAGACAGCTTTATTTTTCGCTTCGCTTTGTAATGAGGCAGTATATAGGTTTACCAATTACCACAGCATGTATTCCAACTATATTTTATAATAAACACCCAGTCAAGAATCCTACAATAAAATATTTTATGCTCCTTTTTAAATGCAAGTATTTGAACAGAGGGTATTTTTGTTAGGATAACCTAGCTGTGGAACTGCAAACTGAATTTACCTTTAATGATATAACTTTAATATACTCTCTTACAGTCTTTGTATCTGAATATTGTTCTTCCAGCATGGATTTATAAAAAGGGAATTTGCAGTTGTATGAACTCACCTCCTACCTGTCATGCTAAAAAGATTGATTTAAGATTACTATATGAGTGTATTACTAAATCTACATAACTAAAGACCAGACTAGTGTTACACTAATCTGAAAGTTTGTCAGTCATAAGACTTCACAGAGGGACTCTGAGTATTCAACTTAACCTCATTATCTGGGAGATTTCACTAGTTGCTTCTTTTCTAGAATAGTCAAAAAAACCCCTTTATTTGCATAGTCTTCTTCAAAATTCCCTTCAGAACAAATGTACTGCCATTCATGTCCACCTAAGACCTCAGGATAGTTGTGGACATAAAGAATTGCATTAATCTTGCCTAAATTTTCATGCCTACAGCATTCATCTGTAGCTAATCTAATCACTCTGAGCTTTGTTTGTAATTAAGGATAGAACCAAGAATGTATGGAGCATAATTTGTCTCACTGTAAAGTGAAGATGAAATAGGCCAAATTTGCTGAGATTAATTTTGTTCACCCAGAAGAGTACTATGACTTAGAAAGCAGGCAACAGAAGGTGTAAATGTGGCATTAAGGAGTTGATAAAAGCCTGTGGCAGGTTAGCCTTGCTCAAAGGCCACCCTGCTGTTCACTCACACCCACCCCTTCCTCTCAGAAAATGGGAACAGGAAAGCTTGTGAGTCAAGATAAAGACAAGGAGATTCCTTACTTATTACTATTGAAAGCAAACTAGATACAGCTTGAGGAAAATTAAATTTATTGCCAACTAAAATAGACCTGGATAGCGAGAAACAAAAAGTCAAACATAAATCCAACACCTTCCTTTCTCCCTCTCCCAGGGTCCACTTCACCCCAGATACCCTTGAAGAGGAGATGGGGAATGGGGGTTGTGGTCAGTCCATAACAGCTCCTCTCTGCTGTTCCATCCATCTCACAATTTTCCTCTCCAGTGTGGGCTCTCCACAGGCTGCAGTATTTTCAGGAGATAACCACCTGCTTTGGTATGGGATCCTCCATGAGCTGCAGTGTGGATGTTTGCTCTGCCATGGACTTCTCCATGGGATGCAGAGAAATCTCTGCTCCAGCACCTGGAGCACCAACTCCTCCTTCTCTGACCTTGGTGATGCTTTTCACATCTTTTTGCTCAATTCTCATTGCCTGCATTGGTTTTAATACCCTTTCTTGAATACATTTCCCCCTTTGGCTGTGGGGCTCAGCTGTGCCCTACGGGGGCAGGTTGGAACCAGTCTCTCCTCACAGTGCCCACCCTGCAGCCCCTGCTGCCAGTGCCTTAAAGCTTACACTCAGTGCAAAGTCCAGTGAAGAGCTTGCAATATTTGTGAGGAACATAAGAAATAATAATTCAAACACATTTACTGGGTTTTAGCAGAGCTCCAGCAGTATATTCCACATCCCGATGTGTCTTGTGCTAGACTGATTTGGGTTTTTTTAAACATTCAAATAAAATGACAGTCTACCATTTTTCTACCTCACCATTTTCCCAGGACTTTCCAGCTCCAGTGCCTGATAAAAATTATGGTCTCTCCTAAGAACAGTAGCCTCTGTTACAAGTCAACAGACCATTTTTGTTATATTTAGTTCATTGTAATTTTATTCAGCTTTAACTCAGACTGTCTTTGAAGAGGACTGTTGCAGTTTGGTGTAACTGCTGCTTCAGTGGCTCTTACAAGCTGCAGTTACAGCTTTCTGCAAGCCCCATGTTTTGAAAAAAACACTGGTACAGTCAAGGCCGAATTTGAGACCAAGCCTATCAGAGCTGGTCATAGCGCCTCTGTGAATCACATATAGGAGAAAAAAAAACTGTTGGCAGGCGCACTTTGCCACCGGAGCGGGAGTGAGAAGATGTAACAAGCTGCACGGACTCCAAGGCCAGGCCTGCAGGAGGAGGGGGATGAAGAATGCGAAGAGAAAGTTTCCCCTGCAGCTCGTGGTGGAATCCATGGTGAAACGGGTGTCCCCCCGAAGCCCATGGATGAGGACGGGGAGCAGAGACAACTATGCCTGTGAAGATTGATCCACGCCTCAGCAGGTTTGCCAAGGGACTTGTGACTTTGCGGGTGACCAGGCCGGGGGGTCTGCACCCGGACGTCAGCACCCTATGGAGGGGAGAGTCCTGCTGAGAGGCCTGTGGTGAGGGGATGACTCCCCGATAGAGAGGACTCACGCTGCAGAAGGTCGTGGACACGACTCTCGCGTGGGTGGGACCCCACGGTGCCGCAGGGGAAGGGTGTGTGTATGTGGAATGCCCCCCCCCACAGCTGAGATGGAAGACAGCTTGGGAGGAACGGACTGAAACCCCTCACTCTCCATTCCCTGCCCCCCCTGTACTGCGAACGGGAGGGAAGAAGGGAGCGAATCTCTGATTAAAGTCATGAGTGCGAAGAGGCGAGGGGTGGGGGGAGGAAGTAGAAGTGATAATATCTGGGGAAGAAAAGCAGCTTGTTGGGAATCACCGGAACCCCACTGCCCATTCCCTGCCCCTCCCCGCGCCATGTTGGGGGGGGAAGAAGGGAGTAAAATCGGGATGAGTTTTAAGTTTGCTAAGAAGGGAGGGGGGGGGGGAAGGTGCTTGAAGACCTGGCCGCTTCTTATCTCGTTCCGGTTCACTGGGTGTAGTAGTTGTAGTAAGTAGTAATAAATCACCTTTTTCTTTCCTTTATTCTGTGCTGCGTCTGTTTTGCCCATTGCACTAATTGGAGAGTGATCCCTCTGTCCTTATCTCAAGTCCTAAGCCTCCTAATATGTATTTTCTCCCCCTTTTCGGCTGAAGGGGGGAGTGAGCGAGCGGCTTGGTGGGTATTTGGCCTTTGGTTAGGGCCAAAACCACCACAAGGACTATCTCCATTGACTGTCCCGGGAGAAAAAAATTAGGTGCTGTTAGCATGAGTCCTGTTAACTGTCCTTCTGGTTAGAGCTGAACCTTCTTGAAAGCAATCTCCTTTTGCATATATTCCTAACACATTTTCACTGCCTAATAAGGATCAGAGACAGGTTTATTTTTGTCTGTGATTTTAAGAAAAATAGCATTGAAGAGGAGGAAGTGGACCCCAAATTCAGATATGAATTCTTAGTCTTAAGAGAGCACTTTGCTTGCAGATGGAGATTGTGCCCAGACTCTTGGTCAGCTCAGGGGGAGAAGATGGTCAGCTTCACCTCTTTAGGGCTCAGGAAAAGAAATTAATTTACTGAAAAGGGTTAGATGTTCTTTGGTCTGCCACCAGTTTACTTAAAATCTTCCCAGATTCGTAGCAGTGTCTTTCTTGGATCCAGTGCAGTGTCTTTCTAGCTTTTATGGTTCTTTGATTTATCACCAGATCTTGGCGTTAAATCAGGTGTGTGTGTGTGTCGTGGTTTTGCGAGGTTGGGTGCTGGAAAAGAACAGGGGTGCACAAAATGGCTGCTGTGAGGAGCTGCAGGAATTCTCTGGAGCTCCAAAATGTAAACAATCCAAGGCCAGAATCATTGTTGACCGGGGCCAAGCCAGTAAGAGATAGTCACAGCGCCTCTGAGAATCACATATAGGAGAAAACAACCCGGAAGCAGCTGCATTTTGCCACCGGAGAAGGGAGTGAGAAGATGTAACGAGCTGTACAGACACCAAGGCTGGGAGGGGGAGTGGGCACCCCAGGTGCCAGAGAGAAAGATGCCCCTGCAGCCCGTGGAGAAACCCCATTGTAAAGGCCGAGACCCCACCTGCAGCCCATGGAGGGGCTCCACGCTGGATGGAGCAGGGGGAGACATAGAGAAGACGCTGTGACCCTTACGCTGAAGCAAGCCCCTGCCAGCACTTGGAACCTACAGAGATGAGAGAGAGAGAGAGAATTGCACTGGTACAGGTTTGTTGGGGGAGGCTGGGATTCTGGCCTTGGATTGTTTACATTTTGGAGCTCCAGAGAATTCCTGCAGCTCCTCACAGCAGCCATTTTGTGCACCCCTATTCTTTTCCAGCACCCAACCTCGCAAAACCACGACAGTGTGATAGATAATGTACACATTCCTTTGTTTAACTCTAGACACCTGCAATTGAAATCAGGGACCTAGGTGATTTCTTTCCTATCTATAGGAAAAATAAGTAGGTAGTGGAATAGCACTAGAGTCAGTTTATCAGGTACTCCACCTTGTAGTGCTGTTTTCCGAACCCAGGTGGATAATTGTTATTTGTTCTTTCTTGGCTTGCTTTAATACATAATTATTGATGATTGTTTGTTGAGAATGTTGCTGTTCTTATGTAAACATACAACTTCTGGCATGCTGATGGTCCAAAGAGATTAGCTACTCTTGCAGTGAAACATCCCTCTACACTGTATAAATCAGCAACATAAATAGTAAATATGACTGACCTCTTTAAACTTACTATTGAAAAATAAAGTTAGTTTTAGTTGTCTATGTATTTATTGAACTTTTGCATTGACCTGTACAGATATCTACAATTAGAACCATATTCTAAGGAGACTACCAGTATTCACATTTGGATTTTCAGGTATAGGATTGCTAGTACCTATTGTCATATTTCTTTCCTATTTACTCTGCTCTGTAAGAGTTTAATGGACTACACTGCACAGCATTCTGTCTTTCATTTGGAAGAGGTACACCTTTCCACACTAATGGTATATTTTACAGCATAGTGGAAGAAGTATTTCATATTATTAACTCTGTCCCTTCTTGTAACTTGTACTTCCAATTTGTCTGATGTTTTAGGTCTCAAAGACAAATATGAAATACGTGTGGGGAAAATAACAATAGTGAAGAAGCTCAAGGATCTTTTTAAATAGTATTCACATGATTTGACAAATTGTGTAACCCCAGCAACACCATGAGTTGCAATAACATATATCCTTTCAATGTTCTCACCACTGGTACATACATATCCAGTACATACTGTGGATTTCATAATGTCAAAGTAAAATATTGGGGGATTTTTGTAAAATTATTGGATTCCCACTATGGCCAGCACTCTGTGCAGGAAGTATAAGAATGGCTTAACACATGAAAATATAATGATAATTTGTGAGTTGTCTTTCTTCAAGTCTGAGTTCTTAAGTCTTTCTTGCTCTTTATGTTGGAAATGTATTTTTAATGTATAGAAAAACTGAAATTCTTATTTCAATAATTCAGTTGTAATACTTCGGAGTTTATGAAAACAGTAGTGTTCCAAGATCTGTGATAAACTGGGCTACGTATGAACACTGGTTTCCAACAAATAGGCATGTGCATCTACTAGTAACTAGATATTAATAAGAATCATGGAAAAAGAATGTAACTTGAGCAACAAAAAAAAGTTGTAATCAATCTTTGTCTTGGTTGTACTTTACACACAATGGGAAAATAGTAATCATTAATCCATAGTGAGTTTTATATAAGAAAATATTGCCTTTGTCTAATGGGTCTTGGTTCTAGAATTTCCATTCAAGGCTTTCTTTAGTGGTAGACAAATTAATCTGGGTCACAGGCATAACATCACTTTTGTTCCTCATCTTTTCACTTCACTAGTGTTTTCCTAGATAGGACTCCCAAGGGGATACACTGGTAGGCTGCACAGGGGGATTGTGGAGTCTCCTTCTCTGGAGATATTCAAGACCTGTCTGGACACCTACCTGTGCGATCTCTCCTAGGGAACTTGCACGGGGGTTGGACTCAATGATCTTTTGAGGTCCCTTCTAACCTCTACAATTCTGTGATTCTGCACTAACAGTCACAGGGTACTTTTTTGTTCAGTGGCTATGCTCTTCACCACAGGTCACTGTTTACTTGTATATATGCGGCAACTTTCCCGTGTGGATCTTCCAAACCTTCTCTAGGATGGGCAGTCTCCATTCTGGTCTGCACCCCATGATCTTCCAGCCATTCACTGTGAAACAATTCCCAGGGCCACAGCCTTTCTGTAGCCTTTACAGTGGCCATGACTTCTGCAGGCTGAGCCAAGATTGGCCTCTGTCATCAGCTGAGATTAAGGTTTTGACAGATGGAAAACTTGTGGTACTTTTAAACAGAGCCAAACGGGAGGGTGCGCTACTTCTTGCATACACAGGAAAGCTAGTTCTTCATATCTTGTAAGGTTTTGTAGGAATTTAACTGGTTTAATTCTGAAACAGTGAAATAGTTGAGCGTCTTAGGAGCATTCCTTGTCTTTTGTCACAACAGTATGAGACTTTAGGCAACTGAGTAACAAGCATCTACATTTTGGTAAGGAAGCTGTCAGGAATCACAGAATCACAGGTTGGAAAAGACCTTTAAGATCATTGAGTCCAACCGTCCCTGTCCTATGCTAAACCATATCCCTAAGTACCTGATCTACCCTTTTTTTAAACACATCCAGGGATGGTGACTCAACCCCCTCCCTGGGCAGCCTGTTCCAGGCCCTGACAACCTATCAGTGAAAAAAATTTTCCTAACATTTAATCTGAACCTGCCCTGGCACAGCTTTGTGCCATTTCCCCTTGTCCTACCACCTGTCACCTGGCTGAAGAGACCATATTTGCTTCCTATCTGTATGACTATCAGTATCTACCACTGTACACATCTGAATTAACTTTTCCCATTTGAAGAATGGTTTGGTGGTTTTACTTATATGTGTAGGTAGTGTTATTTAAGACCTGTGCTGCTCTTGCCTGCCGCTCTCACGCATTCATCTTCCACCTCAGAGATCACTGGTGGGAACTGACCTACCTTGCAGTGGCTCCTTTATTGCCCCTTCCCAGTCAAATCTGCTCTTTTGGACCCTGTTTTTAAGTCCTCAGCAGCTTTTTATGTCCCTATCCTCACATACTTCATCTTGCCTCTCTGCTGTGGATGCTAGTGAGCTCACGTAATTCTTGTTCTTCTCTTGAATCCCTAAGAGAGGCAGCAGCAACTGAAGGGCATCTTCTGATTACTTCACTCCACTGTAGTGCTACCCAGAAGCTGTCCAAACTCAGATTAGGCATTCAGAGATCCAGGAACCAGGTAAGACAGAAAGCAAATTGTCTGTCCTGTTCCAAGTACGCAATCCCAAGATTGTGAAGGAAAATATGAAAAAAAGCTTTCATTTGTTTTCAACAGGGGCCACAGTTTTACATTTTGTGCTTCCAATCAGATCTTCAATATGATTGTCATACACCATTTTGAAAATAACATCTATAATGCACTTACGGTGGTCATCAGAATGGTTAAGGGATGTTTTCCCTTAAGCTACTATTTTGAAGCTTTTATAAACTGAAAATTATTGCTTGCTTGGATGACCTTTCTTCAGGCATGTTTTCAATGCCAAGGTTATTTCTTTTCTTTGACTGAAGGAGGGGTTTGATAAAATTAAATGTTTCTGGTTTTGAGCTATCTAAGTGGGGAAAAAAATGACAGCTTCATGCTTTGGAAAAATGTTGAGATGCTTATTTACACTGAGTACTGCAAAATGACTTAATTTTATCTTCAAATTTGTCACCCACAGAAGAGTAATTATATTTTAAAGAAAAGCTTTTTACAGAAAAACTTTGTGCTTGAAAACAGCATAAAGGGCAAGATGGAACAGGTCCCTCAATTTCCAAAAGAAATCAGATATGCTTTTAGCAACTTTTAAATGACTGTATATGTATTTGCCTGAAAATAAGTTCTTTATATTGTATACTGTTTTGTTGGCAGTCATCCTGTTGCATATCTTTACAGTTACTCAATGTATACAGAAGACAGCTAATAGGAAAAAAAAAATCTACTTAAGGTTATTTAATTTTTCTTCTTATAATGACTTGTCCTTCTTTGCATATAACTATACTATGCCTAGAACACTTGGGTTGAAACTGCCTGACCCATTCCCAGAGCATAATCTAGCTCCTCTCCTCAATGAGGTAAGAAGCCAATGACAATTCTGATCACGTAATTATGTAGTATGTCATCTTACAAAGACTATTATAACAAATTATTAAGGTTATCAATTATAATAGCTATCTCTGTTCTAGAGTTTCTTAATTTCTGAATTTTCTACTTTGTAGTCATATCATTCTTTTACAATTCTGTTACAATCTCTTTTGTTTAATCTGATCATATATTGGAATTACAAAGCTGATCCGAATTTTCTTTAGGCTGCCCTTCTGCATAGGAGTTTTTCAGTTCTGAGTAGTCCTTGAGGTATATAAAACTTGAAAAAGTTGTCTGGAACCATGCGGTAAGGCACTTCACCTAAAAGTTCTCCTAAAGTACCATTCTAAATGCACAATAAGAACTAGAGTAAGATCAGAAATCATTTGCATACTGTATTTTTTTTTACATTTCAGCTTTTCACTGCTTACGCGTGTCACTAAGCATCTCATCTTTCCTTGTTTGAAGTTCCTAATTCCACTTTATATGAAAAATCTACATCACACTTTTTTTCAAGCTCTCTATTTTTACTGGAGTAATATCTTAATGCTGCTTGAATTCTTCAAAGTACTTTCTTCTCTTTAAAATTCTTTTCAAGTTATGCATTTTTTCCGTCTCTGCCAGAGTGACACATCTTCCTATCTGAAACTTACTTTCAAGTGATAAAAACATGGCACTGAAACTCCACCCCATTAAAGTTATTGGAGAATTTGCCATTGCCTTCATTAACAACAACAGTTTCATCTGCAATGCATGCAAATGAAGAATAAGCTACTTCATGAGACTTTTGGAGGCCTTCTTCCATCTTACTTAATGTCTCCATGCCAAGTCATGTCTAGTATACCAAGCTAAGACTAGCACAGTTTAGTGCTAAGTATATAATGGATTTCAAGTTCCTGACAAGCAGTGTTGCTTAATTCTGCCAGTAAAGTACCTTATCCATATGCTGTACATGAGTTTTATAAAGATATGAAATGACTGTTCTGTACATACCACATGTTCCTTACAAATATAAAACTCCACATTTAAATGCAAAACTTCACTGAGAGAAAAACAAGTTCTGACTTTGGTTTTGATCACTCAGATTTTTCTACTGAAATGACTTTGATAAGAGTGAATTGCTTTTCTCTCAGGGAAGTATAATTTTCTGCAGTATGCTTTGACTTGGAAATAGTAAAAAAACCCCAAAGTACTAAAAAAGGAATAATTTTAGTGTACCAAAGGATCATATTCAGCAAAGCAACAAATCATAAGCTAACATTTAAAAAAAAAAAGGTGGTCAAACATACATGAAGTTTGGTGTGCTCAGAAATAATTCAGTGAACTAGGGGCATGGTGAAGATGTCTGTGTTAATTTATATATAAAATAAGAAAGATTATATCCCGTGATGGAAGATGTTAGTGTACCACTGTTGCAACAGAAAGTTAGCAACAAACTTAAATCACAGAATCATAGAATCATAGGGGTTGGAAGGGACCTCAAGAGATCATCAGGTCCAACCCCCCTGCCAAAGCAGGCTCCCTAGCTCATATTGCACAGATAGGCGTCCAGACGGGTCTTGAATATCTCCAGAGAAGGAGACTCCACCACCTCCCTGGGCAGCCTGTCCCAGGGCTCTGTCACCCTCACTGTGCAAAAGTTCTTCCGTGTGTTGGAGCACTTCCTGTGCTTAAGATATTTATATCCCATGCTTAAGATATTTATAAACATTAATTAGGTCCCCCCTTAGTCTTCTTTTCTCTAGACTGAACAGTCCCAGCTCACTCAGCCTTTCCTCATACGGGAGATGTTCCAGGTCCTTAATCATCTTTGTAGCCCTTCTCTGGAATCTCTCAAGAAGGTCCCTATCTTTTGTATAAATAAGAACCATGACATACACACAGTTAAGCTTCAGTTTTGAACTGTGTTAAAAAGAAGTAATTCTTGCTGGAGAAAATTTAGAGTAGTTTTTTTCTGGTATCTGTCTATCAAAAGTACTACTGCACTGTTCAAAAAAAGATGATCACTTCTATATAAAACACAAGTAGCCACTTTGTAATCACATAATTTCCTATCTATTTATTTTTATGCAACCAATATGTATGAAATTTTGTCATAGCTGTTTAAGTATCTTATCTTCTACATGATCATTACTTGGACTTTTCAATTGTCTCCAAGTTTTATTGTGTCAAAATATTTTGATAGCTGTAATTCAATGGACTCCCTATAACCAACTGTTCAAAGGGAATAAACCTAATACCAGGTTCAGGTGCTTCTTGAACTCAGCAGAATTTTCTGTATTTAAAAGACACCATATAGTGGAGGTATTTTGTTGATGTGATTTTACCTTACTTTCCTTGGTAAACTCATGCTTTTACTCTAGAAAACATTTGTCAGTCAAATGAAACTCTCATTAAAGCAAACGAATCAATAGCATTTCAGCAACACCAAATAGGTTCTTAAAAAAGTTTAAAGAAACATAGCTCTGCTGCTCACAGAGGTTCCTTTTCTCTCCATTTGAGAGAAGTACAGTAAGTACAAGTTCTCTAATTCCTAGGAAGCCTTCCTATACTGTCAACCTGAATACTGTAGAAATGCTTGAATGCATAGGAGGACCATTAAAGCAGTTTTGTTTTACTGAACTGACATTGGCAAAATCCTTCTGAAGTGAAGCAAAGCACAATCGACCTCAGTCACACCCAAGAAAAATATGCCTGTAAATGTACCATGGAATCACCAGTGTGGGAGGGTCACTGAATTAAATGGCAGTTTTATCAGGTAGTGTCTTTGGGAGTTAACTTGACTTTCAAAAGAGGAAGAAGGGTGGATTTAAGTCAGAGAAATTCAGGACTATGACCAATTTTTATATCACTCTAATATAATTGTCTATGTGACTGCTTTAGATAGTCTCTTTGAAAGCAATATTCAGGAATCACTAGATCTTTCTGTATTTCATCAAACAAATTCTCTTTCAATACAATATAATTAAAGTGCTGATCCTCCTTCAGTTGCTCTTTTACCTAAGTGAAATCTGTGTGTATTTTCAGACACCCAGCATTTCAGAGCATCTCAGCCAGAGACAGAATGAAGCTGGGGATCAAAACCATGAGTCCTGTGACAAAGCTTTACCAAGAACATGAGTTTAAAGGAGGTTAAGGTGAGGAGGGAATATTCATGATACACAATATTTGGGCACCCAGTCTAGCAGCCTGGATTCCATGTAAAACGAGTACACAAAGTAGGATGCAGACTACTGCCTGTGTCCATTAGTTGCCTAGGCTCCTAACTTTAGCTGCATAATGTAGGTGGGACACCCTAAAAATATTAATTGCAAGTACTACAGTCATCTGCACAAGTAATGTTTTGAAGATATCAGAATAAGAATGTTGAAAGTATCAGAATCATATCCCCAAGGGATAGCCTGCTAAATTTTTCACTCAAGTTTTTGAGAGAGCTGGGGCTTTTAAAATCTCTATTGTTACTGCTTTTAGATTTTGCTTTTCTGTAAATTTTAAAATCTACTAAAATAATATGAAATCCCTATTTGACTTTTTATATATCCTTCTTTTTTTCCCCCCCTAGTCCTTGTGGAAGACAACCACGCAAGATGTTCAATAGTGAGGTTAGCCAGACATCCTAAGCAGATCTCCAAAAGAAAAGAGTAGTTAGATTTTTTATGTAAGATCTATATAATCAAATGAAAACATAAAAAATAGGGAAAAAAATTTGTGATCTTAGAACTTGATACTTAGAGTACCAGGAAACTCTTCGGCAATATTACTTTAGATCCTAGAGTAATAGGATCCTCTGTAGCCACATCAAAAGCAGACCTGGGGACTAAGTTGTTCAGCTTTCAACATTCTCTCATGCTGTTTCACTGTGTGATACTAACTGTGGGTGAAATGAAACTACACTGTTTTTAATGGCGTATCAGGTATTATAGGTGTTCCGGTAAGATAAGCACAAAAGTGTATGTTCTGGTATATGATAGAAGCTATATGAAATAACATTTTTGATGGAGATGTTTAGAACTGACAAATACTTTTATGATAAGTTTTAAAACATTTAAAATAAGTGGAAGCTCAATGAAAACTTGAAAGTCTTAGAAGATAATGCTGAGCATCATGTAACTTGTAATGGCATTTTAAGTAGGAACCTGTTAAACACTCCCAATCATCTTAGTTTTGAGACTCCTATAATAGTATGTCTGTGAAGTTATCTGCATTTTATGATGATTTATATTTTTTAAGTGTTTCTCCATCTATGCACAAAGATTTTTGTTTGTGCATTTCCCTTGGAGGCGGGGCAGTGCTCTATACTATCTTCATGCTGCTTTGTAACTGCAGTTTTAAAAATGTTTAGTTTTGTGGGGGTGGTAGTGAAATCTATTATTAAGGTGTTAATTTTAGCAGATACTCCCTTGCTTTATAGCAGGGATAATAAAAATTTGAGTCTTTCCAATGTAATCTCAGTATCTTGAAATTTAATTTCAAGCTTTTTTGTTTTAACTATAAACCGTAGTAACTTCGATCTACAAACAATAATAAAATTCTACTGATTTCTCAGTTCATAATACAGCAACACCTGCTTTAATGAATCTGGATAACAAGATCATTCATTTGCAAATACATATGAGCAGGATCTGGTGCCTGTCAGTGGTAAGTTATGGGCTTGTCCCGAGAAAGAGGGATATGGCTTAGAAGAACTGAATTCTAGTCATTTCTATGGACTTTGTAAGGCAATGGGGGTGTATATGTCTGTTACTGAAGAATAATTTAAGGTGTTGCAATCAAACCTGTTCATTTGTGGTAAGAAAGAACTATACGCCAGGATGTACAACAAAATGAAAACTGATCCACAAGTGAGTTCTAGTTACATCGCCATGATACCAGATCAAATAAAGCAACAGACCCAGGAGGATATATCTTAGACCTTAGTGCAGCTGTGGTGAGTTCCTATTTGACAGGTTATCTTGAAAAAATGTTGTTGAGCTCTCCTACGATGTTGCAGTAGAAGAACATGCTCTCATTATGGTATACATCAGCTTCAGTTGGTTGCCTGTGTTGAAGTGTATACACAGTGAGGCTACTCAGCAACAACTGACTCCACCATTAACAGCTTTGTTACTGGGGAAAGTAGACAGACAAGAGGAAGTGAGAATGCATGCACTTCGAATATGCATGCTTCTCTTTGAAAAGGAGGATCCAGGTTAAAGTTTCAGATGAATCTGGGTCTGCAGTGGAACAGATTTTTTTAAATACACCTGAGCTAATTTTATCCACCAGAAGAGTAACTGTACTCTAGAAAAACAAGAGAGTAAATTCTTTGTGATTGAATTAGAAACCAGTTAAAAAATAGAAATTTTACGTTCCTTCCAGACAAGAAAATGGAAGAAAATGCATATCGAGGGCTCAGTGAGATTGTCATCAGGTATATTCTGATCCCAGTTGTTAGGCATTACCTGAGACACGTCTCAGTTTTGAGACTCAAGAACCAAAACAACGCCACTTCTTGAAAGTGCTGTCATTCAGAAAGAGAATCCCAGCCTGGTCCCTTTTCCTCCAGTGTTACTGGGGATAATTTTATGTCCCTGAACACAAGCAGCTTTCCAAACAGATTTTCCTGGGAATCTTACTTTTTCCTTTCTCCTCTAAATTGTTTGAGAAGAGCTCCACTTTATTGAGACTTTGGTTACTTGAAAAATGCAAATAAAATATTTATAAACTTTTCAGGGATGGTTTGTCTTTTGATATTCAAAGATTCTTTGACATGTTAATTTTTTATGCTAGGTTTATATTCCTACTTACAAGCTCTATTGAATTACATCTTTTTTCCCGGACAATGTGATTTGCATTTATTATTCTTAAAATTAAATATAATTTAAAATAACCTGCATAACTTTGTGGTAGTTTCATAATATCTGATCTCCTGCTGTCTTTCTAATGAAGATTGCAGAGGACCACTGATAACTGACATGTCATTTTGGAGTGGTTTCTTTTAACCTATTTTCCAAGCTAACTTCCCCAACCACCTCTTGTCAGATTCAAAAGGTTCAAGCTGACACAGCCAGGTAGCTATTTAATCGTGTGGTGACTGACAGGCAAAGTAATTACTGAAAGAAACCAGAGATCCATTGGGGAACACGCAGGAAATTTGCTCTGTGGATTTACCTCACAACCCATTGCAGCTGCTGCTACATGATAGTTTCTCCTGCATCATTTAACAAGAAAAGACTAAAATTTAGGCTAAAATGAGCCAGAAACTGCAGCAGGATGCAGTAGCATAGAACCATAACAGATGTGTCTTTGCAGCTTTCCCTGTTTATGCGTGACTGAAAACCGGTATATTTCTGAGAGATGCTGCACATGTCCTGGATTTCATGTAGCCACAGGGTGGGATTTTTTTGCCTTTGAAAGTTTAGAAATGCCTCTAAAAGCATCCTTGTATGATGGCTGTAGAGCTGAGATGTGAAAATGCCATCTTTTTCACAACATTTGGTTTAAGTACTGTTACTCAGTTTTTACAGGGTGTCTCTAAAAGCTGAATTTATTTGAACTACAAATAATGGGGCTATAGATATTCCCTTATATTCTCTGCCCAAAGACTGTAAGGAGACAACTGTTTCACTTAACACTTAGACAGTTGCCCTTTGGCAGGCAATAGTGTGTGAGAAACTCTGTTACAGCTTTCACCTGTCTCATATTTTTCAGTATAACAGATTAACAAAGACCTTATATTTACATCTTGAACCACTGTTCATCTAAGTAGACAATAAAAAGGATTCCACAGTGAGGCAGTTTGCCTCTTTAAATACAGGTGATTTCAGATGTCACACAACAGCAAAATTTTGCCTTTTTTTCCCCCAAATATTTAGTAAATTAATTACCAGGATGATATAAAATAGCAATGAGATAATAAAGAAATGATGACATATGAATTCCAATTAAAAAGTTAGTATTAATACTGACACTGATTGCCTGCTGTGGCCTACACTAAACACACAGTTTTCCCTTGTTCCCCTTTTCCCTCTTCCATACTAATCCTTTTCTTCACATTTCCTGCAGCAGTTTTACATCTTCTTGTTTGTGTTCATTATTCCACACACTGGCAGAGAGATCTTTTGGAAATTTGTCTTACTGAAGTTTCAATAGATCTGAAAATCATCACATAAAATGAGATTAACACAGAACCCCATTAACAGTCATTGAAAAAAAGTAAGGAAAAAAATCCTTTTTGTGGACAGCTCTTCATTTGTGATATATTTTATCTCCAGAAATAACATCATATCTTGCCAGCTTCCTCTTTACATGTTTCCTTCTCTTCCTGAAGTTATTCTCCCTTTTATCCCATTTGTCCTTGGTATCTCACAATAATATTGCTTTCTTCTTAAAGCTACCATGCACAATTTTTGTGAAAGCTATTCACTTTTTTGTTTTTTAAGGTACATTTCTGGCTGGAAAGCATGGAAATGTGAATTCAATGATCTGAAAACCTGTCTGGCATGCTAGAGAATATCTTACTTATTATATTGCAAATCTTTGAAAACAGAACAGTGTTCTTGATTTAACCAGAGAATAATTTCCTCGGTTTGTTATTGTTTCTTTCTCCTGATTTTCATATTTCATCCAGTATTTCTAATCAGCATAAACTTAGTAGTATTTTCTTCTTGTTACCTGATATTTCTTCACTTCAGTCTTCCTCTTCATCCCTTACATCTTGTTCTCCAACTGTAACAGATTCCCTGCATTCTTCAGTGGTCCATTATCTCCCTCCCAAATATTGCCCAGGGTTTTTTTGGGCTGGCTGTTTGTATGTTTTTTAATTAAGCTGGTTTGGCATTTTAGAGGGACCTGCTCACTGAGAACTTTGATTTTAAAAATTTTGTTTCAACTCAGATGGTAGCCCTGACAAACACTTCAGATCAAGATGGGCTCAAGAGCCGAACTGCTGAAAATTGAAGATCTGATGCTCACCAGGATATCTTGCTGGAAGTCTGTTACAATAATACTATGTTTTACGGAGTGACTCCTTTCAGCCCTTGTTTAATATAATGCATTAGTGTAATTTGTCTGGAAGTTTTGTAGGAAATGAGTATTAAATGATGTACAATGTGAATTTGTTAGTAAGTTTTCTAGTAGGATATGTTTTGGAGCCTTAAAAGTGGAATAACACATGGGTGTGTAGTGAAATATTTAAAATATTCAATGACTTTTAAAGACAATATGCCCCAAATATTAAAATTTAGTATTTTAGAAGCAGTTGTCTAGAAACAATACTTCCTTCTCTATTGGATGCATTGGCTTGAAATATGCAACAAAGGAATTGATACCATTAAAATAAACAAAGCCCAAAAATCAAATGAACTAATGGATTGGCAGACAACTAAAGTCAGGATTGGAATTTTCTTCATTATGCTGACTTTATTTGTCCCTTATGCTCACCAAACTATTTATTTTATTGCTTTGTCAAAGCACTCTTTCTATCACTAAGATAAATTTGTGGGTAGGAAAACGATCATTAGTGAAGTGGGGCTAAGGTTAACAGTGGACATCAGAAAGAATGCTGACTTGAATCTACTGTTTTGTTGAAAAGATGATGAATCAGTGATGTCAGTAAACTTAACTGCCCTTATATTGCCAGACAGGTAATTTATTTTCTTCTAGTTCATCCCTTTCCTATTATTTTCTTCTACTTCCCTGTCCATTTACTATCCAATACATTAATTATCGCACAACCTCAGCACAGGATAGTTGAGGTTGGATGGAACCTCTGGAAACTTTGTAGCCCAACCTCCTTGCTCAAGCAGGAACACAAAGAGTAGGCTGCTCAGGGATGTGTACCATTAAGTTTCAAAAACCTCCACGGATGCAGATTCCACAGCGTCCCTGAGCAACCTGTGTCAGAGCTCAGCCACCCTCACAGTGAAAAAGTGTTTCATGATATTCAGATGATACCTCCTGTGTCCATTGTTTTTGGTCCTGTCACTGGGTACCACTAAAAAAAGCCCTCTTTATACAGTCCTGTCAGATATTTTCCTAAGATCATCCTTGAGTTTTCTCTAGGATAAACAGTTCCATTTTTCTCATCCTCTTCCTGTGATGGATACTTCAATACCTCAATCACCTTTGTGGCTTAATTTTCTTAATGAACTTGCTCCACTTTGTGCATGTGTATGTATCTCCTGTACTGAGGAGCCCAGGTCAAGACATAGCACTCCAGTTGTGTCCTACCAGGGCATAGCAGAGAGATGAAGGATCACGTCATTTGTCCTGTTGAAAACACTCTTCCTAAAGTGTCTCAGGAGGCTGCTAGCTTTCTATATTGCAAGGAAACATTGCTTGTTCATGGTCAATGTTTTGTCATCTAGAACTGTCAAACCTTATTCTGCAAAGCTGCTTTGCAGTCAGTCAGACCCTAGCATGTACTGGCGCATAGAGTTATTCTTCCCCAGGTGTAGGACTTAGCATTTCCCTTTTTGAACTTCATGAGATTTCTGCTGTCCACTCATCCAAGTTTTGTACCTTCTACAGGCTTGGCGAGGGAGCACCTCATCTCTTCATCCAGGTCAAGGAAGGTGTTAAACAGCATCGACCCCAGTATCAACCCCTGGACTGCTCCACTAGCGACTTGCTTCCAACTGGACTTTGTGTCATCATCAAAACTCTAAGCCTGCCAATTCAGCCAGCTGTCAGTTCACGTCACTGTCTGCTTATCTACCTCATAATTCTCTGTCTACTTTTAAAAAAAGTTCAAGTTAGGTACACTGTCATGTAAAATGTTACAATTAGGGGTTTGGATTTCAAAGTTTATATAATTTATGGGGACCAAATTATATCAGGTTTATAAAGACATGAATTTCCTTTAAATTTGATCGTGTTATATCATAGAAATGTGACTATATTATGTATCACAGTATATAAGACATATGATATGTATACAGTTTGTCTTAAACTATAATGTATACAGAACTGGCAACAACAGTAGGTCTAGGGACAGCAAGGCAGTCTGGGCAGTCAGGCCATGATGAAATTCTTTGACTTTCAGATCTTTAGATGAAAAGACATGTGAGGTGACTATGTGACCAGCAACAGAGATCAGAAAGCAAATAGATTTGGAGTGATATTTTTCACAATACAAAAAATAGCCAAAATCAAACATCCAAGAACATCTAAAGATATTTAAAATTTAAAAATAAATTAAAGTTATCAATCGGCTAAACAATGTGTCAATAGCTGGGGAAGTATATACGTTTCTCAATTTTCAGAAGATTCACGCTATTGAAGAATGAATGTCATTCAGTAGGCACAATTTAATGACCTTGGAGCTATCCTGAAACACTAATGTACTTCCCCAACTGACTTTTCTTTTTAACATCTGATGTCAGTTATCACTAAGTTTTTAATAAACCAGTCCTTGTGTAGCCCATATGGTCCTCTGAGCTCTTGATTAACTGACTACACAGAAGTATCACTCTTTAAAAACCAACACATTATAACTCAAAATTATCTACTATTGGTTTAGTTTCACAATTTATACCCAGTTTCAAGCATAATAAGCAGTGTTCCTCTTTCACAAACAAATTTCAGTATGAATTTAGATCTTCAGTTGTAAATGCTGTCAAATATTTTGAAAGCAAATGGTGAACCTGTCAGTTAAGCACACCATGGAATCCTTTGTACTGCCAGAAATGTACTTGAATATTTGAATAGATGTAACTGAAGCATCCAACATGTAGAAAAACGCTGACAAATTCAGATAATTACAGCTGCAAGTTTCTATAGAGATTTGCCTTAGATAACTAAATAATGGCAATATCCAAATCTAGCTTTTCATTGCAAGTTCAGGAAATTTTTAAAAATGCTATGGATGCCCCAGCAAATGAAGCCGCAAACCATTCTTGTATTAAAGGTCCACCTTTCTCTCTATAAAGGGACACAGGAATTATTCTGTTTTCTCATTGTGAATGTAGAGGCTTAGCCTGTGCCAGGGATTAAAGTTTCTGAAGAATTAAAACTGATCAAACGTATAATGGAGGTCTCATGTGAGCTAAATGAAAATAATATACTAGAAGAACTCAGTGATGTGTTTGATTAAATTGGTTGCATTAAGGACACACTTCACATTTGTTTAAACCCTGAGGTAACCCCATTTATTACTCTAGCAGGGAAATTTCTTTTGGTAGTGAGAATGCGTACTGCAGAAAGTGTAATGCAAGCTGAACTTATAAGTTATTAAGTCACTTAGTGAACCACCTGGCTGGCTGCAGTCAAAGGTGGCTGATGTGGGTAGGAAAGAGGAGATCGTCTGAGAGTATGCCAAGAAATAAATGAAATTTTGTAATGACTCAGTGAGAACACCTTCACATACTAACTGTGGAAGAAATATGTAGAAAACTGGCAGTAAAATCTCAGTCTTCCAAATGCATGCGTTTTGGCCAGTACATATTCCCAGAAAAAATAACTTCCATATAATATGACCTTTAATAAATGATATTCCCTGTGGTTACCTTAAATCCAACAGTGATGTTTCATGACCACCTACAAGCAGAGGAAAGGAACCAGTATTCAGACAAAAACCCAAGCCTGAACAACTAAAGAAGGAAGGCTTTCAGTCCAAATAGACAATCCCCAAGCCCCTTGCCCAGGTCATACCCAGATTTTTATGTGCTTTAGTTTTCAGTGGCAAATTTTCGGAGGTGTTCAAAGATACGTTGTTGCTTCTGTTAGCGTTAGTTTATTAGACAGTGATTATACCATATTTTGGAAGCAGGGACAGGAACACTGACATAGTCATCTAACCATTTGCTTACAGAATACTTTTCTCTGTTCTTTTCTCACCACATGCACATTCCCCAGACTATTGTCTTACTGGACTGTATTTTACATATCAATAGACTAGTTTGATGTGCTCTGTATGAGGATCTTGAAAGATGGATGGGCACTACTACCCTATCTCCTATACTTTACAAGAAAAGCATGTCTTTTCCCGTATTTCAAGTTAGTTTTTCAAGTTAGTGTGACTACATCTTGGTAGTCCTGAGAAAGATAACCTTAGGACTTCACTAAAAACTGTAACCCCCCACCCCAAAAAAAAAAACCAAACACCCAAACCCAAACAAGTCCCTACATCATTGGGTAGATTTCCTTTTAGTTTCTAGCTGGCTTACAGTGGATTTTCCAATTTGCACCATATAAAGTAAGTTAGTGCAAACTAAACATTTCTCATAGGTGGCACTGCAAACAGACTAGTGTAAGAACTAAATGTTGAGGGAAGTAGTTTTTTAAAGTCTCTCCTGTAACTTGAGAAAAGTCTAATTTGAAAGCCCCTGGGTGATTTCTGGGCAAAACTAAAAGCAATCTGAGAATGTTCATGTAATAAGGAACATTAAGAAACAATTTTATTAGGTAATGCTTGTTGACTTTAACTATTGTTACAAAATGGGAGGTTCGGTCTGAGAACTGCCTAGGTGAAATTCTTCTCTCCAGATCTCTGGGTTAGAGCTAAAGTCAGTTCCCCTTCTATCTACATGGCATAAGAAGGTATCCTTAGCCTGTTGCAAATGACTTCTAGAAATCCTAGAACTTCAATACTTTAGAGCTAGAGCACTAAAATTAATGAATTAAGTGGAATTTTTAGGCATGAGTCTGAACTTGAGACAATGTAAAACTTTCTGTGTAGAATTACTCAGAGTATTCCATCTCGTTGGCCAGCTGTAGAAGCAGATGCACGTCATGATTTTCAGAAGCTTCTTCAACCACGAGTTGGTACTTTGTGATCTATTTTATGGCACCAATGCTCCCCCTGGTAGGATACAGCATAGAATATGTGTAGTGTAGTACATAGTAAATGGGCAGTCGTCAATCAAAGTGTGGTGTGCATTTCTTAGGTTGCCTGAGATACCTGCGGACAAGAATGTGCAGTATGAGGTTTGGAGCAGTACAGAGGGAGAACTGCTACAATTATTAGCAATGCTGTACCTTGTAGAAATACTCAGCTGACACCGTCAACAATAAAGCTGTGTTAGCACAACTCCCATGTTAATAGACACTGGTAATAAATCATATGAGAAATAGATTAACCCAAACAAAAAACAAGTAAAGAATATTGTGTCAGAGCCAGGGCCTTAAGATATTCAAGCAACACCAATTTCTTCTACTGGCCTTTTTGCAGTTGCTATAAGAGCTGTCCACTTAATTCTGAATTCTCTGACCTCTGAGAATTAGATCTTAACCCACATCCCTTAAACTGAAGCTGAATTAAATTTTCAGGAACATAACTTGTTTTAGGAAAAAAAGTTAGCTGCAAAAGAAGAAAGGACAGATATAGGACAGATTTTCATAGGGCAGATTTCAGACAGAACTTCTTTAACAATTGCTGGCATGTGCCTGGAGGGAAGATAGACACATAAATGCTTTGCTTTGGGTGAACAGCTTAGTATATCCAACGTTTTGTCATTGCCTTCTCATTTAATTTTCAGAGGTTATTTCCCCATATGTTTTGCCAGTTCAGATAGTTCCTCTACTTAGGCAGTTTACAGCACTACATTCCTACTCAGTCAGCCATATATATGTGTAAAATGCACAGTTAATGCTGGCTATTATTGTGTTGTAACTTGCTGTGACAGCTCCTGTTCCTGAAGTTCAGAAATCTGAACAAAAGAATAAAAGAAGAATTTTATTATAAATATTCACTTTCTCTAAAAGCTAGAATGTATCTCCAAAAATCCATTTAAAATTTGTTGTAGTAGGCAGTTACTAGGCAAGTTTTCTAGGAAAAGAAATTTTCTAGTAAAAGAAGACTTCAGTTTGCAAAGGCACTTCAGCTTCAAAAGTGTATAAAGTAACAAATTCCAAAGCTGAAGGAAGTAGTTATTATAGAACTCATATAGCAGTACAAAAGCATAATTAATCTGAAAACTTTTGTCTGTGAAACTTTTGCTCAGGATTTAGCATGCAGTCAAGAAAGTAAGGTGAGAGGCTAAAATACCTAAAAAACTGTAGAAGAATATGAGCTCCTTGTTGTAACAGAAATTTCATAGCTAAAATGCTACCTAAAAAGCAATGAACGGTTCAGGCTGCAGAAACAACATGTTCTTGGAAACATGTGATGAAATACAGAGGAGATTGCAACACAATTTAACTAATTTTATTAATGTAACTGAGACTGATACCAAGCAGATTGTGCAATCCAACTCCTTGTTCAGTCCAGACTTCA